>NW_019168270.1:19802589-20046664 GCF_002303985.1 Durio zibethinus
AAATCTCTTATTAATTCTTGAAAATATTAATAAATTAGTATTATTATATTTGGAAAAAGCTTGTATGTTGAGAAACAATTGTTTTATGACAAAACAAAAGGTAATAATGATTTAAAATAGATAGTTGTTTAAATGGCCATGATGATTTGAATTGATTTATTAAACTGATTTATTTTTTAAATCTCTTATTTATTAATTTTTGGAATATTAATAAAGTAGTATTATTTTATTTTGGATAAGCTTTTATGAAGTAAAACAATTGTTTTATGACAAAGCAAACGTTCATAATATAGCATTTATTGGATTTTTAAAGCGATTATCTAATAACACTGCAATTATTGGAATATCTTTTGTGGCTAAAAATAAAGGTTTAATAGTAATCATTATAAGACCAATATGAATATATTTTACCTTAAGGTATTTTTGCAAAAAATGATTTATTTTTTGCTTGGTAAATAAGGTATTTCAACTGATCCTTGTTTAGAATCATTTGCAACCATATCACCACAAACCTTTTCAATATGGCATTTAAACCATGGCTGAAAAATTTTAAAGTAACTAGTTTTATAAATCTCATCTTTTTTGACAAGTTGTAATTATTTGATTTTTTCTTTAGAAATATGATAAGCTTTTCTCATCACATTTTTTAGTTTAATTAAACCTTTTTCAGGTATTAACTTAGTAGCTGTAGAAATTTTTGATATAGTATCTTGGTTAGATTCTATATTTATCATAAAAATATAGTTAGAATCACTATCAGTAGAATCTTCATCTGTTTTAGAAAAAACTTCATAAAAACTTACTTCATCTGATAATTCTTCTGGAAATAAAAATTAAAGAGTATTTTCTTCAAGTTTTTTGATTATTTTGTGAGTGTTTTTCCCTTTGTTAGGGTAGCTATTAGCATAATGACCTTCTTGATCACAAATAAAATATTTCTAAGTTTGTTTTGAATATTTTTTTCTTTTTTTTGACAACAAATTTGCCTTTTTTTAGGCTTTTTGGATTTACCAGTTTTCTTTTGTTTCCATTTTTTCTAGCTTCCCAGATTTTATAAGGTTGAAAGAATCTTTCTTTTTGAAAGACTCCAAGAAGACTGGTTATGAAAAAATGGATATAATAAAAGTGTTTAGAGTATTTTACATAATGATGAATATGATGTTTAATAAAAGCTAGAAAATCTTTGATAAGATCAAAATAAAAATATTGTACAAGTATCTGATCAACAATGCCTATTTCGATACTGGTTATTTCAAAAGGTTCATGCTTAAGGTGAAATTTAATTTTAGGAATTTGATCACCTAATTCTGTAGTATAGATATAAGTAGAAAAATAATGTTCAAAAAAATTTTCATTCAATAGTTTTTCTGTTGTTTGTAAAATATAAAAATTTATTTTTTGAAATAGATCCTTGGTTAGGAGCTAAGCATCTTTTTCAAATAAAAGAATTCTCTTAAGCTTGTTTAGCTTTGGAGAATTATTGTTTTCAAAATATTCACAAAGATTCAAGAAATTGTTTATTTCTTGAACACTATACTAGTTTTCTTCCAAAGTGAAGTAGTCTATCTCCTATTATTTTAGCAGATTAGTAGATAGAAGACTTTGGAGAGCTGCTTCTTTAAAAGTTTGAATTTCTTTAGCTTGGTTAGCTAGAAATTCAGCTAGTTTGGTCATCCTTTTAGGCTCTGTACGTATTTAATATGACAGCCCAAAGTGTCATATAATTCGATGCTAGGGTTTGTAACATTAAAAGTTTTAAGCTTTAATTCTAAATAGGTATTATAATTTTGAGAACAAAGTTCATCCCATGGTGAGGGAAGCTTGAGACAAAATTGATTTTGCCAAAATTTTGAATGTTCTTCATCTAATTTTTGATATTATGAAATATATCTTTTAGAAAAATCATCTAAATTTTTAATATCACATAATTTTAATTTTGAAAGAAAATATTGAGTTTCTTAATTAGGATCCAGAGTTTCTGTACACCCACAAAATTCATTTTTCAAGATTTGTATTAAATCTTTTAAGAGTTGAGGTATGTTACCTACTGCTAAGAGGGTAGATAATTGTTGAAATAGTCATAACTATTTGAATTTGTTTGATAAAAAGATTTATTTTTTCAAATCTCATGCTTATTAATTTTTTGAATGTCAATAAAATAGTATTATTTTATTCCAAATAAGCTTGTATGAATTGAAATAATTATTATATGACTAAACAAAAGGTTAAAACGATTTGAAATAGATAATTATTCTAATAGTCTTAACTATTTGAACTGATTCAGCAAACCTATTTATTTTTAAATCTCTTATTAATTATAGGAATATTATTAAATTAGTATTATTTTTATCTGAATAAGCTTGTATGATAAAAAACAATTATTTTATGAGAAAACAAAGATCATAATGATTTGAGATTGATATTTGTTTAAACAGTCATAATTATTTAAAATGATTCAAAAAATAGCTTTAATTTTTAAATCTCTTGCATATAAATTTTGAAATATTAATAAAGTAGTATTATTTTATTTCAAATAAGTTTTTATGAATTGAAACAATTGTTTTATAACAAAACAAAAGGTTATAATGACTTTAAATAGATAATTGTTCAAATAGTCAAATCAATTTCAACTTGTTTGGTAAATAGATTTATTTTTGAATCTCTTGCTCATTAATTTTTCAAATGTTAACAAATTAGTATCATTTTATTCTGAATAAAGCTTGTATGAACTGAAATAATTATTTTATGACTAAACAAAAGGTTCAAATGATTTGAAATAGATAATTGTTCTAATAGTCTTAATTATTTGAACTGGTTCAGCAAACACATTTATCTTTTTAAATCTCTTACTTACTAATTTTTGGAATATTATTAAATTAGCATATTTTAATCGAATAAGCTTGTATGAAAAGAAACACTTGTTTTATGACAAAATAAAGATCATAAAGATTTGAGATAGATAATTGTTGAAATAGTCATAAATATTTGAACTATTTTGGTAATAGATTTTGTTTTTAAATCTCTTATTAATTATCAAAATATTAATAGATAAGTATTATTTTATTCTGAATAATTTTACATGAACAGAAACAATTGTTTTATGACAAAACAAAATGTCATTATGATTTGAAATAGATAATAGTTCAAATGAACATGACTATTTGAACTTGTTTGGTAAACAAATTTATTTTTTAAATCTCAAACTTATTAATTTTTAGAAAATTAATAAATTAATAGGATTTTATTTCAAATAAAATTGTATGAATAGAAACAATTGTTTTATGACAAAACAAAAGATCATAATGATTTGAAATAAATAATTATTGAAATAGTTAAACTATTTGAACTTACTCGGTAAACAGATATATTTTTTAAATCTTTTACTTATTAATTTTTGGAATTTTAATAAATTAGTATTATTTTATTTCGAAAAAGCTTTTATGAACAGAAATAATTGGTTTATGACAAAACAAAAGGTTATAATGTTTTGAAATAAATAATTCTTCAAATAGTCATAACTATTTGAACGTGTTCAGAAAATATATTTATTTTTGAAATTTTACTTATTAATTTTTGGAATATTAATAAATTTAAATTATTTTATTCGAAATAAGCTTGCATGAATAGAACCAATTGTTTTATGATAAAACAAAAGGTTATAATGTTTTGAAATAGATAATTTTTCAGATAGTCATAACTATTTGAACTTATTCGATAAACATATTCTTTTTTTAATTCTCTTACTCATTAATTTTTGGAATATTAATAAATTAGTATTATCTTTCTTGAAATAAGCTGATATAAACTGAAACAAGTGTTTTATTACAAAAGAAAAGGTCATAATGATTTGAAATAGATAATTATTCAAATAGTTATGACTATTTGAACTTGTTTAGTAAATATATTTATTTTTTAAATCTTTTACTTATTAATATTTATAAAATCCCTTAGTTATTAATTTTTGGAATATTATTATATTAGTATTGTTTTATTTCGAATAATTATTTTATGACATAAGAAAAAGTTATAACGATTTGAAGTATAGAATTGTTTAAAAAGTAATAACTATTTGAACTAGTTTGGTATATAGATTCATCTTTTAAATCTATTACTTAATAATTTTTGAAAGATTAATAAATTATTAATATTTTATTTTGAATAAGCTTGTATAATAAAAAACAATTGTTTTATGACCAAACAAAATGTGGTAACAATTTGAAATAGATAATTGTTGAATATTAATAAATTAAAATTATTTTATTTTGAATAAGCTTGTATGAATTGAAATAATTATTTTAAGATAAAACAAAAGATCATAATGATTTTAAATAGACAATTGTTCAAATAGTCATAACTATCTAAATTTGTTCGGTAAACAAATTTATTTTTTTAAACTCCTGGTTATTAATTTTTTTTAAAAAAATTTTGGATAAGTTTTTATGAATTGAAACAATTATTTTATGTCAAAACAAAAGGTCATAACGATTTTATATAAAATAATTATTCAAATAGTCATAACTATTTAAACTTGTTTGGCAAACAGATTTATTTTTTAAATTTTTTACTCATTAATTTAGGAAATATTAATAAATTAGTATTATATTATTCCATCTAAGCTTGTATTAATTGAAATAATTGTTTAATGACAAATTAAAAGGTTATAACGATTTTAAATAGACAATTGTTCAAATAATAACAACTATTTAAACTTGTTCAGTAAATAGATTTATTTTTTAAATCTCTTTCTTATTAATTTTTGAATTGTAATAAATTAGTATTAATTTATTCTGAATAAGCTTATATGAATTGAAACAATTGTTTTATGACTAAACAAATGGTTAAAATGATTTGAAGTATATAATTATTCTAATAGTCTTAACCATTTGAAATGATTTGGTAAATAAATTTACTTTTTAAATCTCTTACTTATTAGTATTTTAAATATTATGAAATTATTATTATTTTAATATGAATAAGCTTGTACAAACAAAACAATTGTTTTATGACAAAAGAAAAGGTTATAACAATTTGAAATAGATAATTATTTATATAGTTTTAACTACTTGAATTGGTTCTGCAATTAGATTTATTTTTTTAATTTTCTTGGTTATTAAGTCTCAAAATATTATTAAATATGCATTATTTTATTTCTAATAAAATAGTATAAATAGAACCAATTATTTGATGATAAAATAAAAGGTTATAATGATTTGAAATAGATAATTATTCAAATAGTCAAAACTATTTGAAATGATTTGGCAAGCAAATTTACTTTTTAAATCTTTTACTGATTAATTTTCTAAATTTTAATAAATTAGTATTATTTTATTTCAAACAAACTTATATAAAAAAAAACAATTGTTTTGTGACAAAATGAAAAGAAATAATGATTTGAAATAGATAATTGTGCAAATATTTATAATTATTTAAATTGGTTTTGTAAGTAGAATTATTTTCTAAATCTCTTATAAATTTTTGAAATATTAATAAATTTATTTTATTCTATTCCAATAAGCTTCTATGAGCTTAAATAATTGTTTTATGATGAAACAAAAGGTTATAACAATTTGAAATAAATAATTTTTCATATAATCTTAACTGTTTGAACAGATTCAGCAAATGGATTTATTTTTTAAATCTCATACTTATTAATTTTCAGAATATTACTAAATTATTATTATTATTATTTTATTTCAAATAAGCTTGTATGAACAGAAACAATTGTTTTATGTTAGAACAAAGGTTATAACAATTTGAAATGGATAATTATTCAAATAGTCATAACTATTTGAACTGGATCAATAAATAGATTTCTTTTTTAAATCTCTTATTAATTCTTGAAATATTAATAAGTTAGTATTATTTTATTTAGAAAAGCTTGTTTGCTGAAAAACAATTGTTTATAACAAAACAAAAGGTAATAATGATTTAAGATTGATAGTTGTTTAAATGGCTATGATTATTTGAATTGATTTGGTAAACTAATTTACTTTTTAAATATCTTGCTTATTAATTTTCAAAATATTAATAAAGTAGTACTATTTTATTTTGGATAAGCTTTTATGATCTAAAACAATTGTTTTATGACAAAACAAATGGTCATAATAATTTTAAATCGATAATTGTTGAAATAGTCATAACTATTTGAACTTGTTCGGTAAATAGATTTATTTTTTTCAAACTCATGCTTATTAATTTTTTGAATGTCAATAAATTTATATTATTTTATTCCAAATAAGCTTGTATGAACTGAAATAATTATTATATGACTAAACAAAAAGTCAAAATGATTTGAAATAAATAATTATTCTAATAGTCTTAACTATTTGAATTGATTTGGCAAACCCATTTATTTTTAAAATCTCTTATTAATTATCAAAATATTTTTAAATTAGTATTATTTTTATCTAAATAAGCTTGTATGGTAAAAAATAGTTGTTTTATGAGAAAACAAAGATCACAACGATTTGAGATTGATATTTGTTCATTTGATCTAGATCAATAAAACATATTTGTTTTTTAAATTTTACTTATCAATTGTCGAAATATTAATAAATTAGCATTATTTTAATATGAATAAGCATGTATCAATAGAAATAATTGTTTTATAACAGAAAAAAAGTCATAACAATTTGAAATAAATAATTGCTCAAATAGTCATAACTATTTGAACTAGTTTGATAAATAGATTTATTTTTTAAATCTCTTATTAATATTGGAAATATTAATAGATTAGTATTACTTTATTTCGAAAGATTTAAAAAATAAATATGTTTATCGAACATGTTCAAATCTTTATGAGTATTTGAACAATTATTTATTTTAAATTGTTATTACTTTTTGTCTTGTCATAAAACAATTGTTTCTATTCAAACAAGCTTATTTGGATTAAAATAATATTAATTGATTAATATTTCTACAAATAATAAGTAAAAGATTTAAAAAATAAATATGTTTACTAAACAAGTTCAAATAGTCATGACTATTTGAATAATTATCTATTTCAAATCATTATGACCATTTGTTTTGTAATAAAACAATTGTTTCCATTCATATAAGCTTATTTGAAATAAAATAATACTAATTTATTAATATTATGAAAAATAATGAGTAAGAGAATTAAAAAATGAATATATTTACCGAACATGTTTAAATAGTTATGACTATATGAATAATTATCTATTTCAAAACATTATGACCTTTTCTTTTGTCATGAAACAATTGGTTCTATTCATGCAAGCTTATTTCAAATAAAATAATATAAATTTATTAATATTCCAAAAATTAATAAGTAAAAATTTAAAAAGTAACTATGTTTTCTAAATACATTCAAATAGTTATGATTACTTGAACAATTATATATTTCAGATCATTATGACCTTTCGTCTTGTTATAAACCAATTGTTTCTATTCATAAAAGCTTATTTGGAATAAAATAATACTAATTTTATTAAAATTCCAAAAATTAATAAGTTAAAGATTTAAAAAATAAATCTATTTACTAAATGAGTTCAAATAGTTATGGCTATTTAAACAATTATTTATTCCAAATCACTATGATTTTTTGTTTTATCATAAAACAATTGTTTCTATTCATATAAGTTTATTCAAACTAAAATAATACTAAATTATTAATATTCAAAAAATTAATAAGTTGGAGATTTAAAAAATAAATCTATTTACTAAACAAGTTCAAATAGTCATGTCCATTTAAGCTATTATCTATTTCAAATCGTTATGACCTTGTTTTGTCATAAAATAATTGTTTCTATTCATACAAAATTATTCAATTTAAAATAATACTGATTTATTAATATTTCGAAAATTAATAAGAGATTTAAAAACTAAATTTGTTTTTTGAAATAGTTCAAATAGTTATGACTATTTGAACAATTATCTATCTCAAAATGTTATGATCTTTATTTTGTCAAAAAATAATTGTTCCTTTTCATACAAGCTTATCTAATTAAAATAATATTAATTTAATAATATTCCAAAAATTAATAAGTAAGAGATTTAAAAATAAATGTGTTTGTTGAGCTAGTTCAAATAGTTAAAACTATTAGAACAAATATTTATTTCAAATCATTCTGACCTTTTGTTTAGATATAAAACAATTATTTCAGTTTATACAAGCTTATGTAGAATAAATAATACTAATTTATTATCATTTGAAGCATTAATGAGCAAGAGATTTAAAATAATAAATTTGTTTACCAAAAAGTTAAAAAAAATTTGACTTTTTGAATAATCGTTCTAACTATTTAAAGTCGTTATGACCTTTTGTTTTGTCTTAAAACAATTGTTTCAGTTCATAAAAACTTATCTCAAATAAAATAATATTACATTATTAATATTTTGAAAATTAAGAAGCAAGAGATTTAAAAACTAAAACCATTTTTTGAACTAGTTTAAATAGTTATGACTCTTTCAACAAATATCAATCTCAAATCATTATGATATTTGTTTTCTCATAAAACAACTATTTTTGATCATCCAAGCTTATTAAAATAAAAATAATACTAATTTAATAATATTTCAAAAATTAATAGGAGATTTAAAAAATAAATGTGTTTGTTGAACTAGTTAAAATAGTTAAGAACATTAGAATAATTATCTATTTCAAATCGTTCTGACATTTTGTTTAGTCATATAATAATTTTTTTACTTCATACAAGCTTATTTGAAATAAAATAATACTAATTTATTAATATTTATTTATTTCAAATTGTTATGACCTTTTATTTAAATAGTTAAGACTGTATGAATAATTATTTATTTCAAATTATTATGACCTTTTATTTTATCATAAAACAATTATTTTAGCTCATACACGCATATTAGGAATAGGATAAAACTAATTTATTAATATTTCAAAAATTTATAAGTAAGAGATTTAGAAAATAATTCTATTTATCGAACCAGTTCAAATAATTATAACTATTTGAATAATTATCTATTTCAAATCATTATAACTTTTTATTTTGTAATCAAACTATTGTTCTGTTCATACTATTTTATTTGAAATAAAATAATACTAATTTAATAATATTCTAAAACTTAATAACCAAGAAAATTAAAAAATAAATTGAATTGTCGAATTAGTTCAAATAGTTAAGACTATATAAACTATTATCTATTTTAAATCATTATGACCTTTTCTTTTGTTGTAAAACAATTGTTTTGTTCATACAAGCTTATTCTAATTAAAATAATACTAATTTAATAATATTTTGAAAATTAATAAGAGATTTAAAAACTAAATTTATTTACTGAATTAATTCAAATGGTCAAGACTATTAGAATAATTATCTATTTGAAATTATTCTGACATTTTGTTTAGTCATAAAACAATTGTTCCAATATAAGCTAATTCAGAATAAATTAATACTAATTTATTAGCATTCAAAAATTAATGAGAAAGAGATTTAAAAAAATAAATCTGTTTACCATTTGAGCAATTGTCTATTTAAAATTGTTATAACTTTTTGATTTGTCATAAAACAATTGTTTAAGTTAATACAAGCTTAGTTCGAATAAAATAATATTAATTTATTAATATTTTCTAAAATAATAAGTAAAAAATTTAAAAAATAAATCTATTTACTGAATCAATTAAAGTAATTATGGCTATATGAATGATTATCTATTTCAAATCATTATGATCTTTTGTTTTATCATAAAATAATTATTTTTTATCATTCAAGCTTATTCGAAATAAAATAATACTAATTTATTAATATTTCAAAAATTAATAAGTAAGAGATTTAAAAAATAAATATGCTTATCGAACCAGTTTAAATAATTATGACTATTTGAACAATTATCAATCTCAAATGTTAAGATCTTTGTTTTGTCATAAAACAATTATTTCTGATCATAGAAGCTTATTTGGTTAAATATAATACTAATTTAATAATATTCCAAAAATTAATAAGAGATTTAAAAAAAAAATTTATTTGTCAAACCAGTTTAAATAGTTAAAACTATTAGAATAATTATCTATTTCAAATTGTTCTAACCTTTTGTTTACTTATAAAATATTTGTTTCATATCTTACATGCTTTTTTGGAATAAAATAATCCCAATTTATTAAAATTTGAAAAATTAATAAGGAAAATATTTGAAAAAATAAATTCATTTGTCGAACAAATTCAAATAGTTATGACTATTTGAACAATTAATTATTTAAAAACATTATGACCTTTTGTTTTGATATAAAAAAATTGTTTCAGTTCATAAAAGCTTATCCAAAATAAAATAATACTAATTTCTTAATATTTCAAAAATTAATAAACAAGAGTTTAAAAAAATAAATTTTTTTATTGAACAAATTCAAATAGTTATGACTATTTGAACAATTGTCTATTGAAAATCGTTATAACCTTTTGTTTTGTCATAAAACAATTGCTTCAATTCATATAAGTTTATTCAAAATAAAATAATATTAATTTATTAATATTCCAAAAACTAATAATTAAGAGATTAAAAAGTGAATCTGTTCACCAAATTAGTTCAAATAATTATGGCCATTTCAACAATTATCTATTTCAAATCATTATTACCTTTTGTTTGGTCATATAACAATTGTTTTTGATCGTACAAGTTTATTTGGAATAAAATAATACTAATTTATTAATCTTTCAAAAATTAATAAGTAAGAGATTTACAAAAAAAATATGTTTACCAAATTAGTTTAAATAGTTATGACATGTGAACAATTGTATACTTCAAATCATTATAACCTTTGTTCTATCATAAAACAATTATTTTTGCTCATACAAGCTTATTCAAAATAAAAAATATTAATATAATAATATTCTAAAAATTAATAACAAAGAGATTTAAAAAATAGATTTGTCTACCTAACTAGTTCAAATAGTTAAGACTATATGAACAATTATCTATTTTAAATCATTTTTGTTTTGCCATAAAGCAATTTTTTCAATTCATAATAGCTTATTGAGAATAAAATAAATGAATTTATTAATATTTCAAAAATTAATATGTAAGAGACTTAAAAAATAATTTTGTGTACCTAACCAGTTCAAATAGTTATGACTATTTGAACAATTATCTATTTCAAATCATTATGACCTTTTGTTTTGGTGTAAAATAAATGTTTTTGTTCATATATGTTTGTTTGAAATAAAAAAAATACTAATCTATTAGTATTTCAAAAATTAATAAGAGATTTAAAAAATAAATGTTTCTCAAACCAATTCAAATAGTTATAACTATTTGAGAAATTATTTATTTCAAAATTTTATGACTTTTTGTTCTATTATAAAATAATAGTTTCTATTCATACAAGCTTATTCAGATTAAAATAATACTAATTTATTAATAATTTGACAATTAATAAGTCAAAATCTTAAAAAATAAATATGTTTACCAAACTTGACCAAATTGTTATGACTATTTGAATAAATATCTATTTCAAATCGTTATGATCTTTTGTTTTGTCATAAAAAAAATTATTTCAGTTCATATAAAATTATTCAAAATAAAGTAATACTATGTTATTAATTTCCAAAAATTAATAATTAAGAGATTTAAAAAAATAAATATGTTTACCAAACAAGTTTAAATAATTATAACTATTTCAACAATTATCTATTTGAAATTGCTATAAACTTTTTTATTTATACAAGCTTATTTCGAATAAAATAATACAAATTTACAATTAATAAGTAAAAGATTTAAAAAATAAAATTTATTTATCAAACAAGTTCAAATCTTTATGACTATTTGAACAATTTTTATTTTAAATTGTTATGACTTTTTGATTTGTCATAAAACAATTATATCTGATTATATAAGCTTATTCATATTAAAATAATATTAATTTATTAATATTTTGACAAATAATAAGTAAAAGATTTAAAAAATAAATATGTTTACTAAATAAGTTCAAGTAGTCATGACTATTCAAATAATTACCTATTTTAAATGATTGTTCCCTTTTGTTTTGCAATAAAACAATTGTTTCAGTTTATAAAAGTTTATTCAAAATAAAATAATACCAATTTATTAATATTCTAAAAATTAATGAGTAAGATAATTAAAAAATGAATATGTTTACCAAACATGTTCAAATAGTTATGACTATCTAAACAATTATCTATTTCAAAACATTATGAGCTTTTGTTTTATGATAAAACAATTGGTTTTGTTCATGCAAGCTTATTTCGAATAAAATAATATAAATTTATTAATATTCTAAAAATTAATAAGTAAAAATTTTAAAAAATATATGTTTTCTGAACATGTTCAAATAGGACCTTTTGTTTTGTCATAAATCAATTGTTTCGATTCATAAAAGCCTATTTGAAATAAAATAATACTAATTTATTAAAATTCCAAAAATTAATAAGTAAAAGATTTAAAAAATAAATCTATTTACGGAGAAAGTTTTAAATAATTATGACTATTTGAACAATTATTTATTTCAAATCATTATTATTTTTTGTTTTGTCATAAAATAATTATTTCTGTTCATACAATTTTATTTGAAATAAAATAATACTAATTTATAAATATTCTAAAAATTAATAAGTTGGAGATTTAAAAAATAAATTTGTTTATTGAACAAGTTCAAATAGTCATGTTCATTTGAACTATCATTTATTTCAAATAGTTATGACATTTTGTTTTGTCGTAAAAGAATTGTTTCTACTCATACAAAATTATTAAGAATAAAATAATACTAATTTTTTAATATTTCAAAAATTAATAAGAGATTTAAAAACTAAATCTATTTATTAAATTAGTTCAAATCGTTAAGATCTTTGTGTTGTCATAAAACAATTGTTTCTATTCATACAAGTTTATTCGGAGTAAAATATTGCTAAATTAATAATATTCTAAAAATTGATAAGTAAGATATTTAAAAAATAAATGGGTTCACTGAACCAATTCAAATAGTTAAGATTATTAGAACAATTATCTATTTCAAATCGTTAAGACCTTTTGTTTAGTCATAAAATAATTTTTTTAGTTTAATCAAGCTTATTTGAAATAAAATAATACTAATTTATTAACATTCAAAAAATTAATATGCAAGAAATTTTAAAAAATAAATCTATTTACCGAATAAGTTCAAATAGTTATGACTTTTGAATAATTATCTATTTAAAATAAACATGACCTTTTTGTTTTATCATAAAACAATTGCTTTAGTTCATAAAAGTTTATCTAAAATAAAATAATATTATTTTATTAATAGTTCAAAAATTGATAAGTTAGAAATTTAAAAAATAAGTCAATTTGTCGAATCGGTTCAAATAATTATTGCCATTTGAATAATTATCTATTTCAAATCATTACAAACTTTTGTTTTGTAATAAAGCAATTGTTTTTCATCATATAAGCCTATTTGGAATAAAATAATACTAATTTATTAATATTCAAAAATTAATATGGAAGAGATTTAAAAAATAAATTTGTTTACTAGACTAGTTCCTATTTAAACAATTTTCTATTTCAAATCATTACAACCTTTTATTCTATTATAAAATAAATGTTTTAGTTCATATAAGCATATTCATAATAAAATAATACTAATTTAATAATATTTCAAAAATTAATAACTAAGAGATTTAAAAAATAAATCTGTTTGTCTAAGTAGTTTAAACAATTAAGACTATATTAACAATTATCTATTTCAAATCATTATGACTTTCTGTTTTATCATAAAAACAATTGTTTCAATTCATACAAGCTTGTTCAAAATAAAATAATACTAACTATTAATATTCCAAAAATTAATAAGTGATTTATAAAGTAAATTCATTTACCAAATCAATTCAAATAATTATGGCCATTTCAATAATTATCTATTTCAAAAATCGTTATTACTTTTTATTTGTCGCTTAACAATTATTTTTTATCATACAATTTTATTTGGAACAAAATAATACTAATTTATTAATCTTTAAAAAATGAATAAGTATGAGATTTAATAAATAAATCTGTTTATCAAACTAGTTTAAATAATTATAACTATCTGAATAATTGTATACTTCAAATCATTATAACCTTGTGTTCTATCATAAAATAATTATTTTTGTTCATACTAGCTTATTTGAATAAAATAATACTAATATAATAATATTCTAAAAGTTAATAACTGAGAGATTTAAAAAATAATTGTTTGCCAAACTAATTCTAATAATTAAGACTATATGAACAATTATCTATTTCAAATCATTTTTGTTTTACCGTAAAACAAATTTTTAATTCATACTAGCTTATTCAAAATACAATACAACGAATTTATTAATATTTTAGAAACTAACATGTAAGGGATTTAAAAAATAATTTTGTTTATTTAACTAGTTTAAATAATTATGACTATTTAACAACTATTTATTTCAAACCGTTATGACCTGTTGTTTTGTCATAAAATAAATGCTTTTATTCATATAAGTTTGTTTGGAAAAAATGCTAATCTATTAATATTTCAAAAATTAATAAGAGGTGTAAAAAACAAATCTATTTATCAAGCCACTTCAAATAGTTATAACTATTTGAGCAATTATTTCTTTCAAATTGTTATGGCTTTTTTTCTATTAAAATAATAGTTTCTATTCACACAAGCTTATTCAGATTAAAATAATACTAATATATTAATATTTCAATAATTAATAACTGAAAAATTTTAAAAATAAATATGTTTATCGAACTAGATCAATTTGTCATGATTATTTGAATAAATATCTATTTCAAATCGTTATGACCTTTTCTTTTGTCATAAAAATATTATTTCAATTCATATAAGCTTATTCAAAATAAAATAATACTAATTTATTAATATTTCAAAAATTAATAATTAAGAGATTTAAAAAATGAATCTGTTTACCGAACAAGTTTAAATAATTATAACTATTTTATTAATTATCTATTTGAAACTGCTATAACTGTTTGTTTTGTCATAAAAAGATTTTTTCTATTCATACAAGCTATTTCGAATAAAATAATACTAATTTATTAATATTAAGACAATTAATAAGCAAAAGATTTAAAAAATAAATATTTTACCAAATAAGTTCAAATCTTTATGACTATTTGAACAATTATTTATTTCAAATTGTTATGACTTTTTGTTTTGTCATAAAACAATTGTTTTTATTCATACAAGCTTATTTAGAATAAAATAATATTAATTTATTAATATTTCGACAATTAATAAGTAAAAGATTTAAAAAATAAATATATTTTTTGAACAAGTTCAAATAGTTATGCTATCTGAATAATTATGTATTTCAAATCATTATAACCTTTTGTTTTATAGTAAAACAATTGTTTTAGTTCATATAAGCTTATTTGAAACAAAATAATACTAAATTATTAATATTCCAAAAATTAATGAGTAAGAGAATTAAAAAATGAATCTGTTTATCGAATATGTTCAAATAGTTATAACTATCTAAACAGTTATCTATTTCAAAACATTATTACCTTTTGTTTTGTTATAAAATAATTGGTTCTGTTCATGCAAGCTTATTGCAAATAAAATAATATAAATTTATTAATATTCCAAAAATTAATAAGTAAAAATTTAAAAAATAACTATGTTTTTTGAACACATTCAAATAATTATGACTATTTGAAGAATTATCTATTTCAAATTGTTATGACCTTTTGTTTTGTCATAAATCAATTGTTTTTGGTCATAAAAGCTTATTGGAAATAAAATTATACTAATTTATTAAAATTCCAAAAATTATTAAGTAAAAGATTTTAAAAAATAAATCTACTTATCGAGAGAATTTAAATAGTTATGACTATTTGAACAATTATTTATTTCAAATCATTATAATCTTTTGTTTTGTCATAAAACAATTGTTTCTACTCATACAATTTTATTTGAAATAAAATAATACGAATTTATTAATATTCTAAAAATTAATAACTTGGAGATTGAAAAAATAAATCTATTAACCAAACAAGTTCAAATAGTCATGTCCATTTGAACTATCATCTATTTCAAATTATTATGACATTTTGTTTTTTCATAAAACAATTGTTTATATTCATACAAAATTATTTAAAATAAAATAATACTAATTTTTTAATATTTCAAAAATTAGTAAGAGATTTAAAAACTAATCTGTTTATCGAACCAATTCAGATCATTATGATCTTTGTTTTGTCATAAAGCAATTGTTTCTATTCATACAAGCTTATTCAAAGTAAAATATTGGTAAGTTAATAATATTCTAAAAATTAATAAGTAAGAGATTTAAAATATAAATTTTTTTACCAAACCAGTTTAAATAGTTAAGACTATCAAAACAATTATCTATTTCAAATCGTTCTGACCTTTTGTTTAGTCAAAAAATAATTTTTTTAGTTCATACATGCTTAATCGAAATAAAATAATACTAATTTATTAACATTAAAAAAATCAATGCACAAGAAATTTAAAAAAATAAATCTGTTTATCGAACAAGTCTAACTAGTTATGACTGTTTGAACAATTATCTATTTAAAATAAATATGACCTTTTTTTTATCATAAAACAATTGTTCCAATTCATAAAAGCTTATCCAAAATAAAATAATATTACTATATTAATATTTCAAAAATTGATAAGTTAAAGATTTACAAAATAAGTCAGTCTATTGAATCGGTTTAAATAATTATGGCCATTGGAACAATTATCTATTTCAAATTGTTATGAAATTTTGTTTTGTCATATAACAATTGTTTTTATCATACATGCCTATTTGGAATAAAATAATATTAATTTATTAATAATTCAAACATTTATAAGCAAGAGATTTAAAACATAAATTTGTTTACCAAACTGGTTCTTGTTTGAACAATTATCTATTTTAAATCATTATAATATTTTGTTTTATTATAAAATAATTGTTTCAGTTTGTATAAGTTTATTTGAAATAAAATAATACTAATTTAATAATATTCCTAAAATTAATAACTAAGAGATTTAAGAAATAAATCTGTTTGCTGAAGTAGTTCAAAACAATTATCTATTTCAAATCATTATAACTTTTTGTTTTGTATAAAACAATCGTTTCAGATCATACAAGCTTATTCAAAATAAAATAAAACTAATTTATTAATATTCCAAAATTTAATAAGTAAGTGATTTAAAAAGTGAATCTGTTTAACCAGAGTTCAAATAATTATGGCTATGTCAACAATTATTTATTTCAAATCATTATAACTTTTTGTTCTGTTATAAAACAATTGTTTCTATTCGTACAAGCTTATTTGGATTAAAATAATACTAATTTATTAATATTTCAATAATTAATAATTAAAAAATTTTAAAAATAAATAAGTTTACTAAACTGGATCAAATAATCATGACTATTTGAATAATTATCTATTTCAAATCGTTATGACTTTTTATTTTATCATAAAAGAATTGTTTTAGTTCATATAAGCTTATTCAAAATAAAATAATACTAATTTATTAATAATCCAAAAATTAATAATAAAGAGATTTAAAAAATGAATCTGTTTATTGAGCATATTTAAATAATTATCTATTTGAAATAGCATAACCTTTTGTTTTGTCATAAAAAAATTTTTTCTGTTCATCCAAGCTTATTTTAAATAAAATAATATAAATTTATTAATATTAAGAAATTAATAAGTAAAAGAGTTAAAAAAAATAAATATGTTTGCTAAACAAGTTCAAATCGTTATGACTATTTGAGCAATTATTTATTTCAACATGTTATGATTTTTTGTTTTGTTATAAAACAATTATTTCTGTTCATACAAGTTTATTTGGATTAAAATAATATTAATTTATAAATATTTTGACAATTAATAAGTAAAAGATTTAAAAAATAAATATATTTACCGAACAATTTCAAATAGTCATGACTATTTGAATAATTATCTATTTCAAATTATTATGACATTTTCTTTTGTAATAAAAAACTTGTTTCAGTTCATATAAGCTTATTTGAAGTAAGATAATACTAATTTATTAATATTCCAAAAATTAATGAGTAAGAGAATTAAAAAAAATATTTTTACCAAATAAGTTCAAATAGTTATGACTATTTGAACAATTATTTATTTCAAAACATTATAACCTCTTTGTTTTGTCATAAAACAATTGGTTCTGTTCATGCAAGCTTATTTTAAATAAAATAATTTAAATTTATTAATAATCCAAAAATTAATAAGTAAAATTTTAAAAAATAAATATGTTTTTTGAACAAATTAACTAGTTATGACTATTTGAAGAATTATCTATTTCAAATCATTATGACTTTTTTTTTGTCATAAACCAATTGTTTCTATTCGTAAAACCTTTTTCGAAACAAAATATTACTAATTTATTAAAATTCTAAAAATTAATAAGTAAAAGATTTAAAAAATAAATCTATTTACTGAGCAAGTTCAAATAGTTATGACTATTTGAACAATTATTTATTTCAAATTGTTATGATATTTTGTTTTTTCACAAAATAATTGTTTCTATTCATACAATTTTATTTGAAATAAAATAATACTAATTTATTAGTATTCTAAAAATTAATAAGTTTGAGATTTAAAAAATAATTCTATTTGTCGAACAAGTTCAAATAGTCATTTCCATTTAAACTATTATCTATTTCAAATCATAATGACATTTTGTTTTGTCGTAAAATAATTGTTTTTGCTCATGCAAAATTATTCAGAATAAACAAATACTTATCTATTAAGATTTTGATAATTAAAAAGAGATTTAAAAACAAAATCTATTTACCAAAACATTTTAAATATTTATGACTATTTGAACACTTATCTATCTGAAATCTTTATGATCTTTATTGTGTCATAAAACAATTGTTTCCTTTCATACAAGCTTATTCAGCTTAAAATAATACTAATTAAATAATATTTCAAAAATTAGTAAGTAAGAGATTTAAAAAATAAATGTGTTTGTCGAACAAATTCAAGTAGTTGAGACTACTATAACAATTATCTATCTTAAATCATTTTAGCTTTTTGTTTAGTCCTAAAACAATTATTTCAGTTCATACAAGCTCATTCAAAATAAAATAACACTAATTTATTAACATTCAAAAAAGTAATGAGTAAGACATTTAAAAAAATTAAATCTGTTTGCCAAACAAGTTGAAATAGATTTGACTATTTGAATAATTATCTATTTAAAGTCAATATGACCTTTTGTTTTGTCATAAAACAATTGTTTTAGTTCATAAAAACTTATCTAAAATAAAATAATACTACTTTATTAATATTTCAAAAAGTAATAAACAAGAGATTTAAAAACTAAATCTGTTTTCTGAACAATATTCTAAAATTAATAAGAGATTTAAAAAATAAATGTGTTTGCCAAACCAGTTCAAATCGTTAAGACTATTAAAATAGTTATCTATTCAAATCATTTTGACCTTTTGTTTAGTCATATAATAATTATTTCAATTTATACAAGCTTATTTAGAATAAAATAATACTAATTTATTGACATTCAAAAAATTAATAGGCATGAGATTTGAAAAAATAAATCTGTTTATCGAACAAGTTCAAATAATTATAAATATTTTCACAATTATCTATTTAAAATCATTATGACCATTTGTTTTGTCATAAAACAATTGTTTGAGTTCATAAAAGTTTATCCAAAATAGAATAATACTATTTAATTAATATTTCAAAAATTAATAAGCAAGAAATTTAAAAAATAAATTAGTTTATCAAATCAGTTCAAATAATCATGGTCATTTAAACAATTATCTATTTAAAATCATTATTACCTTTTGTTTTGTCATAAAACAATTGTTTTCAACATACAAGCTTTTTCTAAATAAAATAATATTAATTATTAATATTTCAAGAATTAATAAGAAATTTTAAAAACAAATCAATTTGTTGAACCAATTTAAATAGTTGTGACTATTTGACCAATTATCTATATCAAATTGTTATAACCTTTGTTCTATCATAAAACAATTTTTCTGCTCATAAAGCTTATTTGGAATAAAATAATAATAATTTGGTAATATTCTAAAAATTAATAACTATGAGATTTAAAAAATAAATTCATTTGCCATACCAATTCAAATAGTTAAGATTATACGAATAATTATTTATTTCAAATTGTTATAATCTTTTGTTTTGTCATAAAACAATTATTTCAACTCATACAAGCTTATTTGAAATAGAATAAAATTAATTTATTAATATTTCAAAAATTTATATGAGATTTAGAAAATAATTCTATTTATGAAACCAATTTAAATAATTATAACTATTTGCACAATTATTTATTTCAAATCATTATTATTTTTTGTTTTCTCATAAAACAATTGCATTTGTTAATATAAATTTGTTTGAAATAAAATAATACTAATTTATTAATATTTAGAAAATTAATTAGTAAGAGATTTAAAAAGTAAATCTGCTTGCTAAACCATTTCAACTAGTTTTTACTATTTAAATAATTATCTATTTCAAATCATTATAACCTTTTATTTTGTCATCAAATAATTGGTTCTATTTATACTATTTTATTCAAAATAAAATAATGCAAATTTAATAATATTCCAAAACTTAATAATTAAGAAAATTAAAAAATAAATCTAATTGTCAAACCAATTCAAATAGTTAAGACTATATGAATGATTATCTATTTCAAATTATTATGACCTTTTCTCTTGTCGTAAAGTAATTATTTTGTTTGTACAAGCTTATTCGGTTTAAAATAATACTAATTTCATAATATTTCAAAAACTAATAAGTAAGAGATTTAAAAAATAAATATGTTTACCGAATCATTTTAAATGATTAAGATTACTAGAATAATTATATACTTCAAATCGTTTTGACTTTTTGTTTAGTCATAAAACAATTGTTTCAATTCATACAAGCTTATTTAGAATAGATTTATACTAATTTATTAACATTTAAAAAATTAATAAGAAAGAGATTTAAAAAATAAATCTGTTTGCCAAACATGTTCAAATAGTTATTATTATTTGAACAATTGTCTATTTAAAATCGTTATAACCTTTTAATTTTTCATAAAACAACTGTTTCAGTTAACATAAGCTTAGATGGAATAAATAATACTAATTTATTAATATTTCTTAAATTAATAAGAAAGAAATTAAAAAAATAAATTTGCTTACCAAATCAGTTAAAATAATTATGACCATTTGAATGATTATCTATTTCAAATCATTATGAACTTTTATTTTGTCATAAAACAATTGTTTTTGATCATACAAGATTATTTGAAATAAATAATACTAATTGATTAATATTTCAAAAATTAATACGTAACTGATTTAAACAATAAATCTGTTTACCGAACTAGTTCAAATAGTTATGACTAGTTGAACAATTATCAATCTCAAATTGTTAAAATCTTTGTTTTGTCATAAAATAATTGTTTCTAATCATAAAAGCTTATTCTGTTAACAATAATACTAATTTAATAATATTCCAAAAATTAATAAGAGATTAACAAAATAAATGTGTTTGCTAAACCAGTTCAAATAATTAAAACTATTAGAATAATATCTATTTCAAATCGTTCAAACCATTTGTTTAGTCATAAAATATTTGTTTCATGCCTTACAAGCTTATTCGGAATAAAATAATCCAAATTTATGAACATTTGAAAAATTAATAAGCAAAAGATTTGTAAAAATAAATCTATTTACCGAATAAGTTTAAATAGTTATGACTATTTGAACAATTATTTATGAAAAATCATTATGACCTTTTGTTTTGACATAAAACAATTGTTTCAACATAAAACAATTGTTTCAATTTATAAAAAGCTTATCCAAAATAAAAAAGTTAATAAGCAAGAGTTTAAAAAAATAAATTTACTTACCAAACAAATTCATATAGTAACAATTATTTGAACAATTGTCTATTTAAAATTGTTATGACCTTTTTATTTTGTCATAAAACAATTGTTTCTGTTCATACAGATTTATTCAAAATAAAATAATTATAATTTATTATTATTTCAAAAATCAATAAGTAAATAACTTAAAAAGTGAATCTATTTGCATAATTAGTTCAAATAATTATAGCCATTTCAACAATTATCTATTTCAAATTGTTGGCCTTGAATTGATCAAGAGTTTTGATTTGACAAAACAAAAATTTGCCTAACTTGAATCAATCTTTTCTAAGCTTAAATTGAACATTTTTCCACCCTTATATCTTGCCAAAATCCATTTAAGAACCAAAACAAGTCAAATTCTTAGAACAAAACCTGATTAGTGCAAGTTTTGATAGAAGGGATCGATCCCTTAGCAAAAGGGATCGATCCTGTTTTCTTCCAGAATCGAAATTCTTCATGTTTTGGTAAAAACGAATCGATCCCTTCTCTATACGGATAGATTGGTTGGGGTTTCAAACTGACCAGATCGATCCCCTCATTCAAGTGATTGATCACTTTTTCATACAGAAATTTTTCATCATGCAATTTTCCAAAAATGGGATCAATCCCAACACATAGGGGATCGATCACCTAAGGCAAGTGATCGATCCCCTCTTCAAGGGATCGATCGGTTGCTCAAACAGAATGCTCCCTAAGTCTGAAAATCTAGAAAAAAGGATCGATCCCCCCCATATAGGGGATCGATCACTTAAAGAATGGATCAATCCCTTGAATAAAGGGATTAATCGGGTAAAACTTTTCAAGCACAAAATCGTGCTTCCTCCAACTTGAACCAATCGATCATCTGAAGGTAAAAAACTCCCAACGACTATTTTTTGTCTAAAATTTCTACAGGTTTGAAGCATTAAATACATTCCAATGATTCTCAACTTCTTTCTACCTATAAATAAAGCATTCAACTGTAGATCAAGGGTAACAACAACCAAGAGAACTTATTGCTATTCACCTACCAATTTGCTCAAGCATTCAAAGCTATTGCAAGTCAGAAAAGTGCAAAATTCATATCAATTTTTCTCTATTTTCTTATCTAAACTATTATGTACTTTAAATTAGTAAACACCCAACCTTTGAGAGGTTCTTAGAGTTTACAAAACACTTCAAAATTTATGTATTGTGAGTTTGTAAGCTTAAGAGGGAGGATAACCCTTAAAAGTGTATAGTGTTGAGTTTGTAAAGCTTTGAGAAGCTTGGTTTGTAATCTTCAAATCATAGTGGATTGAACTCCTTGGCAAGAGAGGCTAAGGGAAATGACGTAGGTGCCTAAGGAAGGATTGAACCTCTATAAATCTCGATGTCAAATTCTCTAACCATATCTCTTATTTACTTTCAATTATTATGTTTAATTGTTTAGCAAAATTTATGCTTATTGAATATTATTTTTAAAAATTTCATTAAAACCAATTCACCCCCTCTTGGTTTATTCCAAGTCTTTGAGCTAACAATTGGTTTCAGAGGTAGTACTATTTTTTTGTAGGTTTAACAACCCAAGAATGATCCTGAAAATGGCTCAAAGAAATATGGTAATCAATCTGGAAGAACCATCCTCAAGCTATAACAACTATAGTGGCCAACAAGAGGTGTATCTCATGGCAAATGAAATAATTGCAACATCTTTTGAAAGTGAAGGGCATTCAATTGTAAGATCCCCTCTTTTTGCTAGTGACAACTATTCCTATTGGAAAACTAGGATGAGGTTGTTCATTCAAGCTAATGATTATGAAGTTTGGAGGGTCATTGTAAATGGTCCTCAAATTCCAATGAAGATGGTGGATGGTAGGGAGGTGATCAAGCTAGAGAGTGAATGGGATGTCAATGACATAAAGATGGCTCAACTCAATGCCAAAGCAATGCATACACTCTTTTGTGCATTAGGACCAAGTGAGTACAATAAAGTTTCTTTGTGTGAAAATGCAAAAAAAATTTGAGATAAGCTAGCTATTACTCATGAAGGTACAAATCAAGTGAAAGAGACAAAAATTGGCATGCTCACTCATGATTATGAGCTATTCAAGATGAAACCAGATGAAACCATTAGTGAGATGTCAAACCGTTTCAGCAACATCATTAATGATTTAAAGGCTCTTGGGAAGACTTACTCAAATGTGGAAATGGTGAAAAAATTTCTCAATAGTTTACCAAAGAGCTGGGAAGCCAAAGTGACAGCCATTGAAGAGTTTAAAGATCCTCACACACTCTCTTTAGATGAACTAATGGCTCTCTCCTCACCTATGAAATAAAAATCAAAAGGAAACAAGAACCAATCAAGAAAGGTGGCATTGCTCTCAAATCTACCTTTCAAGAAGATGAAGAAAATTTTGGACAAGAGAAGGATGATGAAGATGAAGAGATGGCCATGTTTGTAAAAAGATTTAATAAGTGATGAGGATGAACAAGTTCTTAAGTAGAAGAAGACCACAAAAGGAGATGACTAAGGGGAATCAAGTAGAAGAGAAAAGGATCAAATTATTTACTATGAATGCAACAAACCAGGTCACATTAAACTTGATTGTCCTTTGTGGAAAAAACAAAACATGACAAAGCCAAAGAAGAAAGCTATGGTAGCAACATAAAATGATAGTAACTTCTCTGATGATAAATCAAATGAGGGGGAAGTAGCCAATCTATGTCTTATGGCTCTTGATGAGTCCAAGGTAACCTCTAATCGATGTGATTTAAATTTATACACATTTGATGAACTACAAGATGCCTATGATGAATTAGCCATAGAATTTGAGAACATGAGCATGAAATATAAAAAAATGGTCTCTAAATTGAAACTAAAAAATGAATTATTGACTAAAGCAAAAGAAGATTTAAAAAAGGAAATTGAGCTCTTAAAGTTGAATGTCAATGACTTGACTAAGAAAAATGAAATTTTGCATAATTCATTTTCTAGATTTTATATGGGACATCAAAAGCTAAATGACATGCTTGAAACAAAAAGAGCTTTCTTTGATAAAGATGGACTAGGTTTTAATGGAGGCAACAAAGAAACTCGTTTAAAAAATTTTCTTGTTAAGCCAAATGATTCATCCAGCATATGTGCACATTGTCATAAATTGGGTCATTCAATGCAATATTGTTCCTTGAAGAAAGTTACTTATAGAAGTAAGCTCATTAAGAGAATGTGAATTCCAAAAGGAGTTAGCACATCTCAAGATGAGATTACTAAAATGAAGTGGATTCCAAAAGGCACAAAAATTGTTAGTACTAACACTCAAGGACCCAAGAAAATTTGGGTACCCAAAACAAAAATTTAATTGTGTTTTTGTAGGTGGATGAGCATTGCTACAAAAGCCAATTCAAGCAAGAACAATCCATAGTACCTTGATAGTGGATGCTCAAAACACATGACCGGGGACAAAACTCTTTTTAAGGACTTGAAAGCTAAAAGTGGAGGAGATGTTACATTTGGTGACAACTCTATAGGCCAAATTAAAGGAATTGGCTCCATTGGTAACAATTCCTCTACTACTATTGAAAATGTTTTACTTGTGAAAGGACTCAAGCATAATTTACTTAGCATTAGTCAATTGTATGATAAAGGATTTAGGGTTATGTTGAATCCATGTGCTGTCAAGTGCTTGATATCAAAACTAACAAACTTGTTTTTGTTGGACATCGTCAAGGAAATATTTATGTAGTGCATCTAGATAACCTATCTCCTAAAAATGCTTGTTTTATGGCTCAAAAAGAAAATAAGAGTTGGATTTGGCATAGAAGGCTTGGACATGTAAGTATGCATGTAATTTTAAAACTTTCTCAAAATGATTTGGTTGTTGGTTTGCCAAAATTGAAATATGAAAATGAAAAGGTTTATGATGCATGTGCTTAAAGAAAATATAGAAGAATTTCTTTCAAACCTAAGAATTGCATTTCAAATACTAAACCTCTTTAACTACTTCATATTGATCTTTTTGGCCCTACTAGAACAATAAGTCTTAGTGGAAAATAATATGGGTTTGTTATTATTGATGATTTTACTAGATTCATTTGGTTTCTCTTTTTGCATTCAAAGAATGAGGCTTTGGAAAAATTCATCACTTTTAGCAAACAAATACAAAATGAAAAAAGGTTATTCAATTACTAGTATTAGAAGTGATCACGGAAAGGAATTTGAAAATCTTGGCTTTAATGTATTTTGTAATGAAAATGGTATTAGCCACAATTTTTTGCTCCTAGAACTCCTCAACAAAATGGAGTAGTAGAAAGGAAAAATAAAACTTTAGAGGAAATAGCTAGAACCATGCTTTGTGAAAATAATTTACCTAGATATTTTTGGGCGAAACCATAAATACTTCTTGTTATATTATAAATAGAGCTATGATTAGGCCAATTTTGAAGAAAACTCCCTATGAGCTTTTTAAAGGAAAAAGGCCTAACATAAGTTATTTTCATCCTTTTGGTTGCAAATGTTTTATTTTGAACAATGGAAAAGATGATCTTGGTAAATTTGATACAAAAAGTGATGAAGGGATTTTGCTAGGATATTCTTTGAATTCAAAAGCTTATAGAGTTTTTAAGAAACGAACATTAGTGGTTGAAGAATCTATATATGTTATTTTTGATGAGTCTAACCCATTTTTGAGAAAGGTGTTTCTTAATGATGATGATGTAGGTATACTTTAAGAATAGATCAATGATGCACCTCATGACATTGAAGAGAACAATCAAAAGAAAGATGATGAGTTTTGAAAGGAGCCACAACACAAAGAGAGAGAGCCAAATCATCCTAGAGAAAAGAGGTATGTCAAAGATAATGAAATTATTGGTGATCCAACTCAAGGGGTAAGAACTAGATCTTCTTATAATGTATGTAATTATGTTACCTTTTTATCTTATTTTAAACCCTAAAATATAGATGAAGCCTTAGGAGATGATCATTGGATATTGGCCATGTAAGAGGAATTGAACCAATTTGAAAGAAGCCAAGTATGGGATTTATACCTAGGCCTAGTGATCATCCTACTATAGGTACAAAATGGGTTTTTAGGAATAATATGGATGAGCATGGGAATGTTATTAGAAACAAAGCTAGATTGGTAGCTCAAGGGTATAGTCAAGAAGAGGGAATTGATTATGATGAAACCTATGCCCCGGTTGCAAGGTTAGAGGCCATAAAAATGTTGCTTGCATTTGCATGTTTTAAAAATTTCAAGCTTTTTCAAATGGATGTCAAGAGTGCATTTCTTAATGGCTTTATAAATGAAGAAGTGTATGTAATGCAACCTCTCAATTTTGAAAATCCAAAATTTCCAATTCATGTTTATAAATTGACAAAAGCATTATATGGTTTAAAACAAGCTCCTAGAGATTGGTAAGAAAGATTGTCAAATTTTTTGGTAGAAAATGTTTTTAATAGAGGGAAGGTTGATACTACACTTTTTATTAAAACAAAAGGAAATAACATTCTTATAGTGCAAATTTATGTTGATGATATTATATTCGGTGCTATTAATGAAATTCTTATCAAGAATTTGCTAAGATTATGCGAAGTGAATTTGAAATAAGCATGATGAGAGAACTCACATTCTTCTTGGGACTATAAGTAAAGCAAACAAAAGATGGCACCTTCATCAATCAAGGAAAATACATCAAAGATTTGCTCATAAGGTTTGGATTGGAAGAATCAAAGCCTTGCTTAACACCAATGAGCACTTTAACAAAACTTGACAAGGATGAAAGAGGTAAATGTGTCGACTCTAAACTATATAGGTCTATGATTGGTTCATTGCTATATCTTATTGCAAGTAGACCCGATATTATATTTAGTGTATGTTTAGTGTATGTTTATGTGCTAGATTTCAATCTTCACCTAGAAAATCACATTTATCTACTATCAAAAGAATTTTTAGGTACCTTAAGGACACCCCTAATTTAGGATTATGGTATCCAAAAGGTTCATCTTTTGTTTTACATGCCTATTCTGATGCAAAATTTGGTGGGTGCAAAATTGATAGAAAAAGCACTTATGGTACTTGTCAATTGTTTGGAAATATGCTCATGTCATGGTTTTTCAAGAAACAAAATAATGTTGCTCAATCTACAACCGAAGCCAAATATATGATGGCCGAAAGTTGTTGTGCTCAAGTTTTATGGATTAAGCAATAATTGGAGGATTTTGGAATAACCATGGATCATATTGCCATTAAATATGACAATACTAGTGCTATAAATCTCACTAAAAATCCAATCAAAACTTTAGAACCAAACATATTGAAATTTGGCATCATTTTATTAGAGATCATGTTTAAAAGGGTGATATTATGATTGAATATGTTGATACCTTGCATCAACTAGCTGATATCCTCACAAAACCTCTTGATAATGATAGATTTTATGGAATTAAAGGTGAACTTGGTATGATAAATGTTCCTTGAAGTGAATTTCTTGATGTTATGATGAATGGTGCACTATTGATTGATCAAACGTGTGTTTATCTAAATTTTTTTGTGGTTTGTGCATGATTGTATAATGCATGCTTAAATGATCATATTGCATGGTTTTTAAATCTTTGGTACTTGATATTTATACTAATGCAGTTTCTATTTCATTCTCATATTGCTTGTGGTATTGTGGCATGTGACATTGATGTGTTATTTAATGATTGATATAAACTTGAGTGGCCTTGAATTGATTGTTCTCTCATTTGGCTTTACTTCATCCTTTTTGCTATGACAAAAAAGGGGAGAAATATTGGTATGGAAAATTGTTTTGATGATGCTTTGATGATCCAAATGATATTGATGGTTTTGATGATATTGGTTTTGCCTAGTTGCCTTAAAACTTATGCTTAAATTTAGGGGGAGTTATATTGTTATTCAAGGGGAGTTTGCTTTTCATAAATTTAGGCGGAACTTGTTTTTCAAAAGGAAAAATGTTTTGCATGCAAATTTTTCATTTGGTTCTGTCATATCAAAAGGTGGGAGATTGTTAGCCTTGAATTGATCAAGAGTTTTAATTTGACAAAACAAAAATTTGCCTAACTTGAATCAATCTTTTCTAAGCTTAAATTGAACATTTTCCACCCTTCAATCTTGCCAAAATCCATTTGAGAACCAAAACAAGTCAAATTCTCAGAACAAAACCTGATTAGTGCAAGTTTTGATAGAAGGGATCGATCCCCTCCTTACTAGATCGATCCCTTAGCAAAAAGGATCAATCCTGTTTTCTTTTAGAACCAAAATTCTTCATGTTTTGGGAAAAACCAATCGATCCCCTCCCTATAAGGATCGATTGGTTAGGGTTTCAAACTGACCAGATCGATCCCATCATTCAAGGGATCAATCACTTTTTCATACAAAAAGTTTTCATCGTGCAATTTTCCAAAAAAGGGATCAATGCCCCCACATAGGGGATTGATCACCTAAGGCAAGGGATTGATCCCCTCTTCAAGGGATCGATTGGTTGCTCAAATAGAATGTCCCCAAGTCTGAAAATCCAAAAAAGGGATCGATCCCCCCCACATAGGGGATCGATCACCTAAAGAATGGATCGATCCCTTGAATGAACGGATTGATCGGGTAAAGCTTTTCAAGCATAAAATTGTGCTTCCTCCAACCTAAACCAATCGATCCCCTAAAGCATTAAAGGAGGGGATCAATCCTTTGAAGGTCAAAAACTCCCAACGGCTATTTTTTGTCTAAACTTTCTACAGGTTTGAAGCATTAAATGCATTCCAACGGCTCTCAACTTCTTCCTACCTATAAATAACGCATTCAACTGCAGATCAAGGGTGATAAGAGCTAAGAAAACTTATTGCTATTCACCTACCAATTTGCTCAAGCATTAAAAGCTGTTCCAAGTCAGAAAAGTACAAAATTCATATCAGTTTTTCTCTATTTTCTTGTCTAAACTATTGTGTATTTCAAATTAGCAAACACCCAACCTTTGAGAGGTTCTTAGAGTTTGCAAAACACTTCAAAAATTTTGTATTGTGAGTTTGTAAGCTTAAGGGGAAGGATAACCTTTAAGAATGTATAGTGTTGAGTTTGTAAAGTTTTGAGAAGCTTGGTTGTAATCTTCAAATCATAGTGGATTGAACTCATTGGCAAAGAGGCTAAAAGAGAGGATGTAGGTGCCTAAGAAAGGACCAAACCTCTATAAATCTTGATGTCAAATTCTCTAACCCTATCTCTTATTTACTTTCAATTATTGTGTTTAATTGTTTAGCAAAATTTGTGCTTATTGAATATTGTTTTTGAAAATTTCATTAAAACCAATTCATCCTTCCTCTTGGTTTATTCCAAGTCTTTGAGCTAACACAAATTGTTATCACCTTTTTTTTTGTCATATAACAACTGTTTTTAATCATACAAGCTTATTCCAAATAAAATAATACTAATTTATTAATCTCTTAAAAATTAATAAGTGAGAGATTTAAAAAATAAATCTGTTTACCAAACCAGTTATATAGTTATGACTATTTGAACAATTGTAAACTTCAAATTGCTATAACCTTTTGTTATGTCATAAAACAATTGTTTCTATTCATACAAACTCATTCAAAATAAAACAAGATTAATTTAATAATATTCCAAAAATTAATAACTAAGATATTTAAAAAATAAATTTGTTTGCTGAACCAATTCAAATAGTTAAGACTATATAAACAATTATCTAATTCAAATCATTATGACCTTTTATCTTGTCATAAAACAATTTTCTCAATTCATACTAGCATATAAAGAATAAAATAAAATGAATTTATTAATATTTCAAAAATTAATAAGCAAGAGATTAAAAAAGTTCTCTTTGCCTAACCAGTTCAAATAATTATGACTATTTGAACAATTATCTATTTCAAATCATTATGACCTTTTGTTTGGTCATAAAACAATTGTTTTTGCTCATATAAGTTTGTTCGGAATAAAACAATACTAATCTATTAATGATTCAAAAATTAATAAGAGATTTAAAAGATAAATCTATTTATCAAACTAGTTCAAATAGTTATAAATATTTAAGCAATTATTTATTTCAAATTGTTATAACTTTCTATTCTATTATAAAACAATAGTTTCTATTCATACAAGCAAATTCATATTAAAATAATTCTAATTTATTAATATTTTGATAATTAATCAGTAAAAAATTTTAAAAATAAATTTGTTTACCGAACTAGATCAAATAGTCATGACTATTTGAATTATTATATATTTCAAATTGTTATGACCTTTTGTTTTATCATAAAAAATTTATTTCAGTTCAAATAGGGTTATTTGAAATAAAATAATACTATGTTATTAATATTCCAAAAATTAATAATTAAGAGATTTAAAAAATGAATCTATTTACTGAACAAGTTTAAATAATTATGACCATTTGAACAATTATCGATTTGAAATTGCTATAACCTTTTGGTTTGTCATTAAATGATTTTTTTTTGTTCATACAAGCAGACTTCAAATAAAATAATAAAATTTATTAATATCAAGACAACTAATAAATAAAAAATTTTAAAAATAAATCTGTTTATCAAACAAGTTCGAATTATTATGACTATTTGAACAATTATTTATTTCAAATTTTTATGACATTTTTGTTTTGTCATAAAATAATTATTTTTGTCCATACGAGCTTATTTAGATTAAAATAATTTTAACTTATTAATATTTTGACAATTAATAAGTAAAAGATTTAAAAAAATATGTTTACCAAACAAGTTCAAATAGTCATGACTATTTGAATAATTATCTACTCCAAATCATTGTGACCTTTTGTTTTGTAATAAAACAATTGTTTCACTTCATATAAGCTTATTTGAATAAAATAATACTAATTTATTAATATTCCAAAAATTAAAGAGTAAGAGAATTAAAACAACAAATTTGTTTACCGAACAAGTTCAAATATTATAACTATCTTAACTATTATCTATTTCAAAACTTTATGACCTTTTGTTTTGTCATAAAACAATTGGTTCTATTTATTTAAGCTTAATTCAAATAAAATAATATAAATTTATTAATATTCCAAAATTTAATAAGTAAAAATTTAAAAAATAAAATTTTTTTTGAACAAGTTTAAACAGTTATAATTGTTTAAACAATTATCTATCTCCAATCATTATGATCATTGTTTTTTCCTAAAACATTATTTCTATTCAACAAGCTTATTTGGAGTAATAGATTGCTAAATTAATAATGTTCTAAACATTAATAAGTAAGGATTTAAAAAATAAATGTGTTTGCCGAATCAGTTCAAATAGTTAAGACTATTAGAATAATTATTTATTTCAAATCATTTAACCTTTTGTTTAGTCATAAAATAATTGCTTCAGCTCATAAATACTTATTTGAAATAAAATAATACTAATTTATTAACATTCAAAAAATTAATAAGTAAAAAATTAGAAAAAAAATTTGTTTACCGAATAAGCTCAAATAGTTTTAACTATTTAAATAATTATCTATTTAAAATCGTTATGCCCATTTATTTTCTCATAAAAAAATTGTTTTAGTTCATAAAAGCTTATCCAAAATAAAATAATATTACTTTATTGATATTATAAAAATTGATAAGTTAGAGATTTAAAACATAAATCAATTTATCGAATTAGGTAAAAAATTATGGCTATTTGAATAATTATCTATGTCAAATTGTTATGCACTTTTGTTTTGTCATAAAACAATTGTTTTTCATCGTACAAGTGTATTCAAAACAAAATAATATTAATTTGTTAATATTTCAAAAATTAATAAGTAGGAGATTTAAAAAATAAATCTATTTATCAAACCAATTTAAACAGTTTGACTATTTGAATAATTATATATTTCAAATTGTTATAATATTTTGTTCATACAAGCTTATTCCAAATAAAATAATACTAATGTAATAATATTCTAAAAATTAATAACTAAGACATTTAAAAAATAAATTTATTTGTTGAACTAGTTTAAATAGTTAAGGCTATGTGAACAATTCCTTATTTCAAATCGTTATGACCTTTTGTTTTGTCGTAAAATAATTTTTTTAGTTCTTACTAACTTATTTGAAATAAAATAAAACAAATTTATTACTATTTCAAAAACTAATCAGTAAGAGATTTAAAAAATAACTATATTTGTCGAACCAATTCAAATAATTATGACTATTTAAACACTTATTGATTTCAAATCTTTATGACCTTTTCTTTGTCATAAAACAAAATGTTTTTGTTCATATACATTTGTTTAGAATAAAATAATACTAATCTATTAATATTTAGAAAATTAATTAGAGATTTAAAAAAAATCTATTCATCAAACCAGTTCAAATAATTTTGAATATTTAAGCAATTATTTATTTCAAATCATTATGACTTTTTGTTCTGTTATAAAATGATAGTTTTGTTCATACAAGCGTATTTAGATTAATAAAATACTAATTTATTAATAAAATAATAAGTAAAATTTATTAATAAAATAATAAAATTTATTAATATTAAGACAATTAATAAGTAAAAAATTTAAAAATAAATATGTTTATCGAATAAGTTCAAATCATTATGACTATTTAAACAATTATTTATTTCAAATTTTTATGACATTTTTTTTTTGTCGTAAAATAATTGTTTTCGTCCATATGAGCTTATTTATTAAAATAATATTAATTTATTAATATTTTGACAATTAATAAGTAAAAGATTAAAAATATATATATACTAAAGAAATTCAAATAGTCATGACTATTTGAATAAATTTATACTTCAAATCATTGTGACCTTTTGTTTTGTAAAAAAATAATTGTTTCAATTCATGCAAGCTTATTTGAAATAAAATAATACTAATTTATTAATATTCCAAAAATTAAGGAGCAAGGGAATTAAAAAAATAAATTTGCTTATCGAACAAGTTCAATAGTTATGACTATTTAAATAGTTATCTATTTCGAAATATTATGACCTTTTATTTTGTCATAAAATAATTGGTTCTATTCGTGCAAGCTTATTTCAAATAAAATAATATAAATTTATCAATGTCCTAAAAATTAATAAGTAAACATTTAAAAAGTAAATCTATTTTTTGAACACATTCAAATAGTTATCACTATTTGAGCAATTTTCTATTTCAAATCATTATGACCATTTGTTTTGTCATAAACCAATTGTTTCTATTCAAAAAATCTTATTTGAAATAAAATAATACTAATTTATTAATATTCCAAAATTAATAAGTAAAAGATTTTAAAAATAAATCTATTCCCAAAGCAAATTCAAATAGTTATGACTATTTGAACAATGTTTTAATTTCAAATAATTATAATCCTTTGTTTTGTCATAAAAGAATTGTTTCTATTCATACAAGTTTATTTAGAATAAAATAACACTAATTTATTAATATTCTAAAAATTAATAAGTTGAAGATTTAAAAAATTAATCTATTTATCAAACAAGTTCAAATAGTAATGTCCATTTGAGCTATTATCTATTTCAAATCATTACGATATTTTATTTTGTTGTAAAACAATTGTTTGTGTTCATACAAAATTATTCAAAATAAAATAATACTAATTTATTACTATTTGAAAAATTAATAAGAGATTTAAAAACTAAATCTCTTTACCAAGCCAGTTCAAATAGTTATGACTATTTGAATAATTATCTATCTCAAATCGTTATAATCTTTGTTCTGTCTTAAAACATTTATTTATGTTCATACAAGCTTATTTGGAGTAAAATATTGCTAAATTAATAATATTCCAAATGTTAATAAGTAAGGATTTAGAAAATGTGTTTACCAAATCAGTTCAAATAGTTAAGACTATTAGAACAATTACTTATTTCAAATCATTCTGACCTTTTGTTTAGTCATAAAATAATTGCTTCAGCTCATACATGCTTATTTAAAATAAAATAATACCAATTTATTAACATTCAAAAAATTAATAAGTAAGAAATTAAAAAAATCTATTTACTGAATAAGTTCAAATAGTTTTGACTATTTGAACAATTATCTATTTAAAATCGTTATGACCTTTTTTTATCATAAAATAATTGTTTTAGTTTAGAAAAGCTTGTCTAAAATAAAATAATATTACTTTATTAATATTATAGAAATTGATAAGATAGAGATTTAAAACATAAATCAGTTTATTAAATCAGTTCAAATAATTATGGCCATTTAAACAATTATTTGTTTCAAATCATTATTAACTTTTTTTTTGTCATAAAACAATTGTTTTCCATCATACAAGCCTATTCAAAATAAAATAATACTAATTTACTAATATTTCAAAAATTAATAAATAGGAGATTTAAAAAATAAATTTGTTTATTGAACCAGTTCAAATAGTTATAGCTATTTGAACAATTCTTTATTTCAAATTGTTATAACATTTTGTTTTGACATAAAACAATTATTTATGTTCATACAAGCTTATTCAAAAAAAAAATACTAATGTAGTAATATTCTAAAAATTAATAAAATAAGAGATTTAAAAAATAAATTTATTTGTCGAATCAGTTCAAATAATTTTGACTATTTAAACAATTATTTATTTTAAATCATTATGACCTTTTGTTTTGTCATAAAACAAATGTTTTTGTTCATATAAGTTTGCTTGAAATAAAATAATACTAATCTATTAATATTTCAAAAATTAATAAGAGATTTAAAACAATTGTTTCTATTCATAAAAATTTATTCTGAATAAAATAATACTAATTTATTAATATTTTAAAATTAATAAGTCGAAGATTTAAAAGATCAATTAGTTATCGAAAAGTTCAAATAGTCATGTCCATTTGAACTATTATCTATTTCAAATCATTATGACATTTTGAATTGTTATAAAACAATTGCTTCTATTCATACAAAATTATTCAAAATAAAATAATACTAATTTATTACTATTTCAAAAATTAATAAGAGATTTAAAAATTAAATCTTTTTACCAAACTAGTTTAAATAGTTATGACTATTTGAACAATTATCTATCTCAAATGTTATGATCTTTGTTTTGTCCTAAAACATATATTTCTATTCATACAAGCTTATTCAGAGTAAAATATATCTAAATTAATAATATTCTAAACATTAATAAGTAAGGACTTAAAAAATAAATGTGTTGTCGAACCAATTCAAATAGTTAAGACTATTAGAACAATTATCTATTTTAAATCGTTCTGACTTTTTGTTTAGTCATAAAATAATTGCTTCTACTCATATATGCTTATTCAAAATAAAATAATACTAATTTATTAACGTTCAAAAAATTAATAAGTATGAAAAAAAATCTATTTATTGAACAAGTTTAAACAGTTTTGACTATTTCATTATTATCTATTTAAAATTGTTATGACCTTTTTATTTTATTATAAAACAATTGTTTTAGTTCATAAAAGCTTATTTGAAATAAAATAATATTACTGTATTAATATTATAAAAATTGATAAGTTAGAGATTTAAAACATAAATCAGTTTATCGAATCGGTTCAAATAATTATGGTGATTTGAACAATTATCTATTTCAAATCATTATTAACTTTTGTTTTGTCATAAAACAATTATTTTTCATCATACCAGCCTATTTAGAAAAAAATAATACTAATTTATTAATATTTCAAAAATTAATAAGTAGGTGAATTAAAAACTAAATATGTTTATCAAACCAATGCAAATAATTATGACTATTTAAACAATTATATATTTCAAATTCTTATAACTTTTTGTTCTATCAAAAAACAAATGTTTTTGTTGAAATAAATTTGTTCAGAATAAAATATATTAATTTATTAATATTTTAAAAATTAATAAGTAAGAGAAAAATAAATCTGTTTACTAAACTAGTTTAATTAGTTAAATTATTTGAACAGTTATTTGTTTAATAAGTAAGAGATTTAAAAAATAAATATGTTCATTGAACTAGTTCAAGTAGTTATGACTATTTGAATAATTATCAGTCTCAAATCATTAAGATCTTTGTTTTATCATTAAACAATTATTTCTGATCATAGAAGCTTATTCGATTAAAAATAATATTAATTTAATAATATTTCAAAAATTAATAAGAGATTTAAAAAAGAAAATTATTTGTTGAACCTGTTCAAATAATTAAAACTATTAGTATAATTATCTATTTCAAACCGTTTCTAACTTTTTGTTTTGTATAATTATTAGTATTAGTATAATTATTATCTATTTCAAACTATTAGTATAATTATCTTACATTCTTATTTGGCATAAAATAATCTAAATTTATTAACATGCAAAAAATTAATAAGCAAAAGATTTAAAAAACTAAATTCGTTTACCAAACAAATTCAAATAGTTATGACTATTTGAACAATTAATTATTTAAAATTATACATAAAACAATTGTTTCATTTCATAAAAGCTTATCCAAAATGAAATAATACTAATTTCTTAATATTTCAAAAATGAATAACCAAGAGCTTAAAAAAATAAAATTTTTTACTGATCAAATTCAAATAGTTATGACTATTTGAACAATTGTTTATTGAAAATCATTATGACCTTTTGTTTTGTCACAAAACAATTGTTTCAACTCATACAAATTTATTAATATTCTAAAAATTAATAATTAAGTAATTAAAAAAGTGAATATGTTTACCAAATCAATTCAAATAGTTATGGCAATTTCAATAGTTATCTATTTTAAATTGTTATTATCTTTTGTTTGGTTATATAACAATTGTTTTTAATCGTACAAGTTTATTCAAAATAAAATAATACTAATTTATTAATCTTTCAAAAATTAATAAGTAAGAGATTTGCAAAATAAATCTGTTTACCAAATTAGTTTAAATAGTTATGACTATTTGAACAATTGTATACTTCAAATCATTATAACATTTTGTTCTGTCATAAAATAATTGTTTCTGTTCATACAAGCTTATTCGAAATAAAATAACACTAATATAATAATATTTCAAAAACTAATAACTAAGAGATTTTAAAAATAAATTTGTTTGTCGAACTAGTTCAAATAGTTGAGACTATATGAATAACTATCTATTTTAAATAGTTTTTATTTTGTTATAAAACAATTTTTTCAACTCATAATAGCTTATTCGGAATAAAATAAAATAAATTTATTAATATTTCAAAAATTAATATATAAGAGACTTTAAAAATAATTTTGTTTACCCAATCAGTTCAAATAATTATGACTATTTGAACAATTATCTATTTTAAATTGTTATGACCTTTTGTTTTATTGTAAAATAAATGTTTTTGTTCATATAAGTTTGTTTGAAATGAAAAATACTAATCTATTAATATTTCAAAATTAATAAGAGATTTAAAAAAAAAACTATTTATCAAACTAGTTCAAATAGTTATAAGTATTTGAAGAATTATTTATTTCAAATTATTATGATTTTTTGTTCTATTATAAAATAATAGTTTCTGTTCATACAAGCTTATTCAGATTAAAATAATACTAATTTATTAATATTTTAAAAATTAATAAGTAAAAAATTTAAAAAATAAATATGTTTACTGAACTAGATCAAATAGTCAAGGCCATTTGATTAAATATCTATTTCAAATCGTTATGACCTTTTGTTTTGTCATAAAAAATTATTTCATTTCATATAAAATTATTTGAAATAGAATAATACTAAGTTATTAATATTCCAAAAATTAATAATTAAGAGATTTAAAAAATGAATATGTTAACTGAACAAGTTTAAATAATTATAACTATTTCAATAATTATCAATTTGAAATTCTATAACCTTTTGTTTTGTCATAAAATGATTTTTTTTATTTATACAAGCTTATTTCAAATAAAATAATACAAATTTATTAATATTAAGAAATAAATGAGTAAAAGATTTAAAAAATAAATTTGTTTACTGAACAAGTTCAAATCCTTATACTATTTGAACAATTTGTTATTTTAAATTGTTATGACTTTTTGTTTTGCCATAAAACATTTGTTTCTGATTATACATGATTATTCAAACTAAAATAATATTAATTTATTAATATTTCGACAAATAATATTTAAAAAATAAATCTGTTTAGTAAACAAGTTCAAAAAGTCATGACTATGCTAATAATTATTTATTTTAAATCTATGTGACCTTTTGTTTTGCAATAAAATAATTGTTTCAGTTTCTATAAGCTTATTCAAAATAAAATAGTACTAATTTATTAATATTTCAAAAATTAATGAGTAAGAGAATTAAAAAATGAATCTGTTTGTCGAACATGTTCAAATAGTTTTGACTATCTGAACAATTATCTATTTCAAAATGTTATGACCTTTTGTTTTGTGATAAAACAATTGGTTCTATTCATGCAAGCTTTTTCGAATAAAATAATATAAATTTATTAATATTTCAAAAATTAATAAGTAAAAATTTTAAAAATAGATATGTTTTTTGAACACGTTCAAATGGTTATGATTATTTGAAAAATTATCTATTTCAAATCGTTATGACCTTTTTCTTTTGTCATAAATCAATTGTTTCTATTCATAAAAGTTTATTCAGAATAAAATAATACTAATTTATTAAAATTTCAAAAATTAATAAGTAAAAGATTTAAAAAATAAATTTATTTATCGAGCGAGTTTAAATAGTTATGACTATTTGAAGAATTATCTATTTCAAATCATTATGACCTTTTTCTTTTGTCATAAATCAATTGTTTCCATTCATAAAAGCTTATTTAAAATAAAATAATACTAATTTATTAAATTTTCAAAAATTAATAAGTAAAAGATTTAAAAAATAAATTTATTTACCGAACGAGTTTAAATAGTTATGACTATTTGAATAATTATTTATTTTAAATCATTATGATTTTTTGCTTTGTTATAAAACAATTGTTTCTATTCACTAAAAATTTTTAAAATAAATATGTTTACTGAATTAGATCAAATAGTCATGACTATTTGAATAAATATCTATTTCAAAACCTTATGACTTTTTGTTCTATCATAAAAAAAATTATTTCAGTTCACATAAGCATATTCGAAATAAAATAATACTAAGTTATTAATATTCCAAAAATTAATAATTAAGAGATTTAAAAAATGAATCTGTTTATCGAATAAGTTTAAATAGTTTATAACTATTTCAACAATTATCTATTTGAAATTGCTATAACCTTTTGTTTTGTCATAAAAGATTTTTTCTATTCATACAAGCTTATTTCAAATAAAATAATACAAATTTATTAGTATTTGGATAATTAATAAGTAAAAGTTTTAAAAAATAAATCTATTTACCAAACAAGTTCAAATCTTTATGACTATTTGAACAAGTATTTATTTCAAATGGTTATGACTTTTTGTTTTGTCAAAAAATAATTGTTTTTGTTCATACAAGCTTATTTGAATAAATAATATTAATTTATTAGTATTTTGACAATTAATAAGTAAAAGATTTAAAAAATAAATATGTTTTCCGAACAAGTTCAAATAGTCATGACCATTTAAATAATTATCTATTTCAAATCATTGTAAGCTTTTGTTTTGTAATAAAACAATTGTTTCAGTTCATATAAGCTTATTTGAAATAAAATAATACTAATTTATTAATATTCTAAAAATTAATAAGTTGGAGATTTAAAAAATAAATCTATTTATTGAACAAGTTCAAATAGTCATGTCAATTTAAACTATCATCTATTTCAAATTGTTATGACATTTTGTTTTGTAATAAAACAATTGTTTCTTTTCATACAAAATTATTCAAAATAAAATAATACTAATTTTTTAATATTCAAAAATTAATAAGAGATTTAAAAACTAAATTTGTTTATCAAACCAGTTTAAATCGTTATGATCTTTGTTTTGTCATAAAACAATTGTTTTTGTTCATACAAGCTTATTCGGAGTAAAATATTGCTAAATTAATAATATTTTAAAAATTAATAAGTAAGAGATTTATAATATAAATGTGTCTGCTAAACCAATTTAAACAGTTAAGACTAGCAGAACAATTATATATTGCAAATCATTTTGACCTTTTGTTTAGTCATAAAATACTTTTTTCAGTTCATACATGCTTGTTCAAAATAAAATAATACTAATTTATTAACATTCAAAAAAGTAATACACAAGAAATTTTAAAAAATAAATTTGTTTACTAAACAAGTTCACATAGTTATGACTGTTTGAATAATTATCTATTTAAAATAAAAATGATCTTTTGTTTTATCATAAAAAAATTGTTTTAGTTGATAAAAGCTTATTCAAAATAAAATAACATTACTTTATTAACATTTCAAAAATTGATAAATTAGAGATTTAAAAAATAAGTCAGTTTATCGAATCGGTTCAAGTAATTATGGCCATATGAACAATTATCTATTTCAAATTGTTATGAAATTTTGTTTTTTCATAAAACAATTGTTTTTATCATAGACACTTATTTGGAATAAAATAATACTAATTTATTAATATTTCAAACGTTTATAAGTAGGGGATTTAAAAAATAAATCTGTTTACCAAACCAGTTCCTATTTGAATAATTATCTATTTCAAATCATTATAACTTTTTGTTCTATTATAAAATAATTGTTTCAGTTTGTATAGGCTTATTCAGAACAAAATAACACTAATTTAATAATATTCCTAAGATTAATAACTAAGAGATTTAAAAAATAAATCCATTTGCTGAAATAGTTCAAACATTTAAGACTGTACGAAAAATTATTTATTTCTAATAGTTATGACCTTTTACTTTGTCATAAAACAATCGTTTCGATTCATACAAGTTTATTCAAAATAAAATAAAAGTAATTTATTAATACTCCAAAATTTAATAAGTGATTTAAAAAGTGAATATGTTTACCGAATCAGTTCAACTAATTATGGCTATGTAAACAATTATCTATTTCAAATCGTTATTACCTTTTGTTTCATCATATAAGAATTTTATTTGAACATTCAAGCTTTTTGGGAATAAAATAATATTATTTATTAATCTTTCAAAAATTAATAAGTAAGAGATTTAAAAAATAAATCTATTTACCAAACTAATTCAAATAGTTATGACTAATTGAATAATTATAAACTTCAAATTGTTATAACCTTTTGTTCTATCATAAAACAATTATTTTTGTTCATACAAGTTTATTCAGAATAAAATAACACTAATCTAATAATATTCCAAAAATTAATAGCTAAGAGAATTAAAAAAGAAATTTGTTTGCCGAATCAGTTCAAATATTTAAAACTATATGAACAATTATCTATTCTAAATCATTATGACCTTTTGTTTTGTCATAAAATAGGTTTGTTTGAATTCATACTAGCTTATTTGGAATAAAATAAAATGAATTTATTAATATTTCAAAAATTAGTAAGTAAGAGATTTAAAAAACAATTATGTTTACCTAACCAATTCAAATAATTATAACTATTTGAATAATTATATATTTCAAATCATTATTACTTTTTGTTTTGTCATAAAACAAATATTTTTGTTCATATAAGTTTATTCAAAATAAAGTAATACTAATCTATTAATGTTTCAAAAATTAATAAGTGATTTAAAAATTAAATCTATTTATCAAACTAGTTCAAATAGTTATGACTATTTGAGCAATTATTTATTTCAAATCATTATGACTTTTTGTTCTGTTATAAAACAATTATTTCTATTCATACAAGCTTATTTAGAGTAAAATAATTCTAATTTATCAATATTTTGACAATTAATAAGTAAATATTTTTAAAATAAATATGTTTACCAAACTAGATCAAATAATCATGACAACTTGAATAATTATCTATTTCAAATCCTTATGACCTTTTGTTTTATCATAAAAGAATTGTTTCAGTTTATATAAGCTTATTCAAAATAAAATAATACTAATTTATTAATAATTTATTAATAATCCAAAAATTAATAATAAAGAGATTTAAAAAATGAATCTGTTTATTGAACAAATTTAAATAATTAGGATTGTTTGAATAATTATCTATTTGAAATAGGTATAACCTTTGTTTTGTCAAAAAAGAATTTTTTTTGTTCATCTAAGCTTATTTCAAATAAAATAATACAAATTTATTAATATTAAGACTATTAACAAGAAAAGATTTAAAAAATAAATATGTTTTGCAAACAAGTTCAAATCGTTATGGCTATTTAAGCAATTATTTATTCCAACTTGTTTTTGTTTTGTCATAAAACAATTATTTTTGTTCATACAAGTTTATTCAGATTAAAATAATATTAGTTTATAAATATTTTGACAATTAATAAGTAAAAGATTTAAAAAATAAATATATTTATCGAACAAGTTCAAATAGTCATGACTATTTGAATAATTATCTATTTCAAATCATTATGACCTTTTCTTTTGTAATAAAACACTTGTTTCAGTTCATACAAGCTTATTTGAACTAAGATAATACTAATTTATTAATATTTCAAAAATTAATGAGTAAGAAACTTAAAAAAAGAATATGTTTACCAAATAAGTTCAAATAGTTATGACTATATAAACAATTATCTATTTCAAAACATTATGACCTTTTGTTTTGTAGAAAACAATTGGTTTTGTTCATGCAAGCTTATTTCGAATAATATAATTTAAATTTATTAATATTTCAAAAATTAATAAGTAAAATTTTAAGAAATAAATTTGTTTTTCTGAACACGTTTAAATAGTTATGATTATTTGAAAAATTATCTATTTCAAATGATTATGACCTTTTGTTTTATCGTAAACCAATTGTTTCTGTTCATAAAAGCTTTTTTGAAATAAAATAATGCTAATTTATTAAAATTCCAAAAATTAATAAGTAAAAGATTTAAAAAATAAATCTATTTACCGAGGAAATTCAAATAGTTATGACTATTTGAATAATTATTTATTTCAAATCATTATGATCTTTTATTTTGTCATAAAACAATTGTTTCTATTCATACAATTTTATTTGAAATAAAATAATACTAATTTATTAGTGTTCTAAAAATTAATAAGTTTGAGATTTAAAAAATAAATTTGTTTACTGAACAAGTTCAAATAAACATGTCTCTTTGAACTACTATCTATTTCAAATAGTAACAACATTTTGTTTGTCATAAAACAATTGTTTCTGTTCATACAAAATTATTCAGAATAAAATAATATTGATCTATTAATATTTTGATAATTAATAAGAGATTTAAAAATAAAATCTATTTGCCGATCAAATATTTATGACTATTTGAACAATTATCTAAAATCTTTATGATCTTTATTTTGTCATAAAACAAGTGTTTCTTTTCAACAAGCTTATTCAGATTAAAATAATACTAATATAATAATATTCCAAAAATTAGTAAGAGATTTAATAAATAAATATGTTTGTTGAACCAGTTTAAATAGTTAAGACTATTAGAACAATTATCTATTTCAAATTGTTTTAACCTTTTGTTTAGTTATAAAATAATTATTTTCAGTTCATGCAAGCTTATTAGAATAAAATAATACTAATTTATCAACATTCAAAAAATTAATGAGCAAGAGATGTAAAAAAATAAATTTGTTTACCAAACAAGTTGAAATAGATTTAACCATTTGAACAATTACCTATTTAAAGTCATCATGACATTTTGTTTTGTCATAAAACAATTGTTTCAGTTCATAAAACCTTATCTAAAATAAAATAATACTACTTTATTAATATTTTTAAAAAATTAATATGAAGAGATTTAAAAACTAAAGCTGTTTTTTGAACCACTTTAAATAGTTAGACTATTTGAACAAATATCAATCTTAAATCATTATGATCATTGTTTTCTCATAAAACAATTGTTTTTTTATCATACAAGCTTATTCGGATAAAAATAGTACTAATTTAATAATATTCTTATAATTAATGAGAGATTTAAAAAATAAATGTGTTTACCAAATTAGTTCAAATAGTTAAGACTATTAGAATAATTATCTATTTCAAATTGTTGTGACCCTTTTTTTTGTCATATTATAATTATTTCAGTGCATACAAGCTTATTTAGAATAAAATAATACTAATTTATTGACATTTAAAAAATTAATGAGCATGAGATTTAAAAAAATAAATTTGTTTACTAAACATGTTTAAATAGTTATGACTAATTCAACAATTATCTATTTAAAATCATTATGACCATTTGTTTAAACAATTGTTTTAGTTCATAATAGTTTATCCAAAATAAAATAATACTATTTTATTAATATTTCAAAAATTAATAAGCAAGAGATTTAAAAAATAAATCCATTTACTAAATCAATTTAAATAATCATGGCCATTAACATGACGATCTATTTTAAATCATTATTATCTTTTGTTTTGTCATAAAACAATTGTTTTTCAACATACAAGCTTTTTCTAAATAAAATAATACTAATTTATTAATATTTCAAGAATTAATAAGAGATTTAAAAAAGAAATCTATTGGTTGATACAGTTCAAATAGTTATGACTATTTGAACAATTATCTATTTTAAATTGTTATAACTTTTGTTCAATCATAAAATAATTGTTTCTGTTCATACAAGCTTATTTGAAATAAAATAATAATAATTTAGTAATATTTCAAAAATTAATAACTATGAGATTTAAAAAATAAATCTATTTGCCAAACCAATTCAAATAGTTAAGACTATATGAAAATTTTTTTATTTCAAATTGTTATATAACCTTTTGTTTTGTCATAAGACAATTATTTAAGCTCATAGAAGCTTATTCGGAATAGAATAAAATTAATTTATTAGTATTTCAAAAATTTATAAGAGATTTAGAAAATAATTCTATTTACGAAACTAGTTCAAATAATTATAACTTTTTGCACAATTATCTATTTCAAATAAGTATTACTTTTTATTTTGTCATAAAACAATTGTTTTTGTTAATATAAGTTTGTTTGAAATAAAATAATACTAATTTATTAATATTTAAAAAATTAATCAATAAGATATTTAAAAAGTAAATATGCTTGCAAAACCATTTCAAATAGTTTTGACTATTTGAATAATTATCTATTTCAAATCATTACAACCTTTTATTTTGTCATCAAACAATTGGTTCTATTTATACGATTTTATTCGAAATAAAATAATGCAAATTTAATAATATTCCAAAACTTAATAACCAAGAAAATTAAACAATAAATCTAATTGCTGAACCAATTTAAATAGTTAAGACTATATAAATGATTATCTATTTCAAATCGTTATGGCTTTTTCTTTTGTCATAAAATAATTGTTTTGTTTGTACAATCTTATTCATATTAAAATAATACTAATTTCATAATATTTAAAAAACTAATAAGTAAGAGATTTAAAAAATAATTTTGTTTATCGAATCATTTCAAATGGTTAAGACTATTAGAATAATTATATACTTCAAATCGTTTTGACCATTTGTTTAGTCATAAAATAATTGTTTCAATTCATACAAGCTTATTGAAAATAAATTAATACTAATATATTAACATTCAAAAAATTAATAAGAAAGAGAATTAAAAAATAAATCTATTTACCGAATGAACAATTATCTATTTAAAATCATTATAACCGTTTAATTTGTCTTAAAAAAATTGTTTCAATTAATATAAGCTTAGATGGAATAAAACAATACTAGTTTATTAATATTTCCTAAATTAATAAGTAAAAAATTTAAAAAATAAATATGTTTACCAAATCAGTTAAAATAATTATGGCCATTTAAATATTTATCTATTTCAAATCATTATGACTTTTTATTTTGTCATAAAACAATTATTTTTTATCGTACAAGCTTATTCAAAATAAAATACTACTAATTGATTAATATTTCAAAAATTAATAGGTAACAAATTTAAACAATAAATTTGTTTACTAAACTAGTTCAAATAATTATGACTATTTGAATAATTATCAATCTCAAATTGTTAAAATCTTTGTTTTGTCATAAAACAATTGTTTCTAATCATAGAAGCTTATTCAATTAAAATAATATTAATTTAATAATATTTTAAAAATTAATAAGAGATTTAAAAAATAAATGTGTTTGCTAAACCAATTCAAATAGTTAAAACTATTAGAATAATTATCTATTTCAAATCAATCAAACCTTTTGTTTAGTCATAAAGTACTTGTTTCATGTCTTAGAAGCTTATTCGAAATAAAATAATCCAAATTTCTAAATATTTGAAAAATTAATAAGTAAAAGATTTGAAAAAATAAATTTGTTTACTGAACAATTAATTATATAAAATCATTATGACCTTTTTGTTTTGACATAAAACAATTGTTTCAATTCATAAAAGCTTATCCAAAATAAAAAAAAAAAGAAAGAGTTTAAAAAAATAAATTTGTTTACCAAATAAATTCTGATAGTTATGACTATTTGAACAATTGTCTATTTAAAATCATTATGACATTTTGTTTTGTCATAAAACAATTGTTTCAATTAGTACAGGCTTATTTGAAATAAAATAATTCTAATTTATTAATATTTCAAAAATTAATAAGTGATTTTAAAACTCTATTTGCCGAATTAGTTCAAATAATTGTGGTCATTTCAACAATTATCTATTCCAAATTGTTATCACCTTTTGTTTGGTCATATAACAATTATTTTTTATTATATAAGCTTATTCGGAATAAAATAATAATAATAATTTATTAATCTTTCAAAATTAATAAGAGATTTAAAAAATGAATTTGTTTACCAAACTAGTTCAAATAGTTATGACTATTTGAACAATTCTATACTTCAAACATTATAACCTTTTTTTATGTCATAAAACAATTATTTCCGTTCATATAAGCTTATTTTAAATAAAACAATACTAATCTAATAATATTCCAAAAATTAATAACTAAGGGATTTAAAAAATAAATTTGTTTGTCGAACTAGTTCAAATAGTTAATACTATATGAACAATTATCAAATTCAAATTGTTATGACCTTTTGTCTCATGATAAAAGAATTTTCTCAACTCATACTAGCTTATTTAGGATAAAATAAAATGAATTTATTAATATTTCAAAAATTAATAAGTAAGAGATTAAAAAAAATTCTATTTACCTAAACAGTTCAAATAATTATGACTATTTAAACAATTATCTATTTCAAATTATTATGACCTTTTATTTTGTCATAAGACAAATGTTTTTGCTCATATAAGTTTGTTCAAAATAAAATAATACTAATCTATTAATATTTTAAAAATTAATAAGAGATTTAAAAAATAAATTTGTGTATCAATCCAGTTCAATAGTTATGAATATTTAACCAATTTTTATTTCAAATCGTTGTGACTTTTTGTTCTATTATAAAACAATAGTCTCTATTCATACAAGCTTATTCAGATTTAAAATAATACTAATTTATTAATATTTTGACAATTAACAAGTAAAAAATTTTAAAAATAAATATGTTTACTAAACTAGATCAAATAGTCAATTTATTAATATTTTGACAATTAACAAGTAAAAAATTTTAAAAATAAATATGTTTACTAAACTAGATCAAATAGTCATGACTATTTGAATAATTATCTATTTCAAATCATTATGACCTTTTGTTTGGTCATAAAAAATTATTTCAATTCATATAAGGTTATTCGAAATAAAATAATACTATGTTATTAATATTCCAAATATTAATAATTAAGAGATTTAAAAATGAATCTATTTACCAAATAAGTTTAAATAATTATGGCCATTTGAACTATTATCGATTTGGAATCGCTATAACCTTTTGGTTTATCATAAAATTATTTTATTTGTTCATATAAGCTTATTTCAAATAAAATAATACAAGTTTATTAATATTAAGACAAGCAATAAGTAAAAGATTTAAAAAATAAATTTGTTTACCAAACAAGTTCAAATCGTTATGACTATTTAAACAATTATTTATTTCAAATTCTTATGGCCTTTTTGTTTTGTCATAAATTAATTGTTTCTATCCATCCAAGCTTATTCAGATTAAAATAATATTAATTTATTAATATTTCAACAATTAATAAGTAAAAGATTTAAAAAATATATTTTACCAAACAAGTTCAAATAATCATGACTATTTGAATAATTGTCTACTTCAAATCATTGTAACTTTTTGTTTTGTAATAAAACAATTGTTTCAATTCATGTAGGCTTATTTGAAATAAAATAATACAATTATGGCCATTTGAACAATTATCTAATTCAAATTGTTATGAACTTTTGTTTTGTCATAAAACAATTGTTTTTCAACATACAAGCCTATTCAAAATAAAATAATACTAGTTTATTAAAATTTAAAATATTAATAAGTAGGAGATTTAAAAAATAAATCTGTTTATCGAACCATTCAAATAGTTATGACTATTTGAACAATTATATATTTCAAATTGTTATAACCTTTTGTTTTGTCATAAAACAATTAATTATGTTCATACAAGCTTATTGGGAATAAAATAATACAAATGCAATAATATTCTAAAAATTAATAACTAAAAAATTTTTTAAAAAAATTTATTTGTCGAGCCAGTTTAAATAGTTAAGGCTATATGAACAATTCTTTATTTCAAATCGTTATGACCTTTTGTTTTGTCATAAAATAAATTTTTAGCTCTTACTAACTTATTTGAAATAAAATAAATCAAATTTATTAATATTTCAAAAATTAATCAATAAGAGATTTAAAAAATAATTTTATTTGCCGAACCAGTTCAAATAATTATAACTGTTTGAACAATTATCTATTTCAAATTGTTATGACCTTTTGTTTTGTCCTAAGACAAATGTTTTTGTTCATATAAGTTTGTTCAGAATAAAATAATACTAATCTATTAATATTTTGAAAATTAATAAGAGATTTAAAAATAAATATATTTATCAAACCAATTCAAATAGTTACGAATATTTAGGCAATTATTTATTTCAAATTGTTATGGCTTTTTATTTTGTTATAAAACAATAGTTTTTGTTCATTCAAGCTTATTTAGATTAATTTAATACTAATTTATGAATATTTTGACAATTAATATGTAAAAAATTTAAAAAATAAATATGTTTACCAAACTAGATCAAATAGTCATGACTATTTGAATAATTATCTATTTTAAATCGTTATGACCTTTTGTTTTGTCATACAAAAATTATTTTAGTTCATATAAGGTTAGTCGAAATAAAATAATATTATGTTAGTAATATTCCAATAGTTAATAATTAAGAGATTTAAAAAATAAATCTATTTACCGAACAAGTTTAAATAATTATGACCATTTGAACAATTATCAATTTGGAATCGCTATAACCTTTTGGTTTGTCATAAAATGATTTTTTTTGTTCATACAAGCTTATTTTGAATAACATAATACAAATTTATTAATATTAAGACAATTAATAAGTAAAAGATTTAAAAAATAAATTTGTTTACCGAACAAGTTCAAATCATTATGACTATTTGAACAATTATTTATTTCAAATTCTTATGACTTTTTTGTTTTGTCATAAAACAATTTTTTTTGTTATGACAAAACAAAAAATCATAACAATAAATATTCTATTCTGTTAGCCTGCCTAATGCAAATATTTATGATTGTTTGAACAATTATCTATTTCAAATCATTATAACCTTTTATGTTATCACAAATCACTTGTTTCTATTCAGACAAGTTTATTTGAAATAATATAATTCTAGCTTATTAATATTCCAAAAATTAATAAGTAAGAGATTTAAAAAATGAATCTGTTTACTGAATAAGTTAAAATAGTTATGACTATTTGAATAATTATCTATTTCAAATCGCTATAACCCTTTATTTTGTCACAAAACAATTTTTGCTATTTATACAAGCTTATTTTAAATAAAATAACACGAATTTAATAATATTTAAACAATTAAAAAATAAAAGATTTAAAAAATAAATTTTTTTATCGAATAACTTCGAATAGTTTTGACTATTTGAACAATTATTTATTTTAAATCGTTATAACTTTTTGTTTTTTATAAAACAATTATTTTTGTTTATACAAGCTTATTCAGATTAAAATAATATTAATTTATTAATATTTTGACAAATAATAAGTAAAAGATTTTAAAAATAAATATGTTTACCGAACAAGTCCAAATAGTCATAACTATTTGAAAAATTATCTATTTTAAATCATATGACCTTTCCTTTCATTTGAAAACAATTGTATTAGTTCATATAGGCTTATTCAAAATAAAATAATACTAACTTATTAATAATCCTAAAATTAATGAATAAGAGATTTAAAAAAATGAATCTATTTACCGAAATAGTTTAAATAGTTATTACTATTTGAATAAATTATCTATTTCAAATCATTTTGACCTTTTCTTTTATCATAAAATAATTGTTTTTGTTCAAGCTATTTCGAATAAAATAACATAAATTTATTAATATTTCAAAAATCAATAAGTAGAAATTAAAAAATAAATCTATTTTCTGAATACGTTCAAATAGTTATGACTAATTGAACAATTATCTATTTCAAATAGTTATGACCTTTTATTTTGTCATAAACCAATTGTTTCTGTTCATACAAGCTTATTTGAAATAAAATAATACTAATTTATTAGTATTTCAAAAATTAATAAACCAAATTTTAAAAAATAAATCTATTTACCAAGCAAGCTCAAATAGTTATGACCATATGAACAATTATTTATTTCAAATAGTTATGATCTTTTTGTTTTGTCATAAAACAATTGTTTCTATTCATACAAGTTTAGTTGGAATAAAATAATAATAATTTATCAATATTCTAAAAATTAATAGGTTGGAGATTTAAAATATAAATCTATTTACCAAACAAGTTCAAATAGTCATGTCCATTTGAATAATTATCTATTTCAAATCTTATGACCTTTTGTTTTGTCGTAAAACAATTGTTTCTATTCATATATAATTATTTAGAATAAAATAATATTGATTTATTAATATTTTGAAAATTAATAAGAGATTTAATAACTAAATCTGTTTGTTGAATCAGTTCAAATAGTTATGATTACTTGAACAATTATCTATCTCAAATCATTATGATATTTATTTTGTCATAAAACAATTGTTTCTTTTCATATAAGCTTATTTGCATTAAGATAATACTAATTTAATAATAAAAAATAAATGTGTGCTGCAGATCTAGTTCAAATAGTTAAGACTATTAGAACAATTATCTATTTCAAATCATTCTAACCTTTTGTTTAGTTATAAAACAATTATTTCAGTTCATACAAGCTTATTTGAAATAAAATAATAATAATTTATTATTATTCATAAAATTAATAAGCAAGAGATTTTAAAAAGTTAATATGTTTACCTAACAAGTTCAAATAGATATGACTATTTGAACAATTATCTATTCAAAATCGTTATAACCTTTTGTTTTGTCATAAAACAATTGTTTCAATTCATAAAAATTTATCTAAAATAAAATAATGCTACTTCATTAATATTTCAAAATTATCAAGTAAGCATTAAAGCTATTTTCTGAACCAATTCAAATAGTTATAACCATTTGAACAAATATCAATCTCAAATCGCTATGATCTTTGTTTTGTCATAAAAAACTTGTTTCTTATCATACATGCTTATTTGGATTAAAATAATACTAATTTAATAATATTTCAAAAATTAATAAGTGAGAGATTTAAAAAATAAATGTGTTTGCAGAATCATTTTAAATGGTTAAGACTAATAGAATAATTATCTATTTCAAATCCTTCTAACCTTTTGTTTAGTCATAAAATAATTGCTTCAATTCATACAAGCTTATTCATAATAAAATAATATTAATTTATTAACATTCAAAAAATTAATAAACAAGAGATTCAAAAAAATAAATATGTTTACTAAACAAGGTCAAATAGTTATTATTATTTGAACAATTATCTATTTAAAATTATTATGAACTTTTGTTTTGTCATAAAGCAATTGTTTCGGTTCATAAAAGCTTATCCAAAATAAAATAATGCTACTTTATCAATATTTTAAAAATTAACAAGTAAGAGATTTCAAAAATAAATTAGTTTATTGAATCAGTTCAAATAATTATGGCCATTCGAACAATTATATATTTCAAATCGTGATTACCTTTCATTTTATCATAAAACAATTCTTTTTTAACATACAAGCTTATTTGAAATAAAATTATACTAATTTAGTAATATTTCAAGAATTAGTAAGAGATCTAAAAATAAATCTGTTTATCGAAATAGTTTAAATAGTTATGACTATTTGAACAATTATCTATTTCAAATTGTTATAACTTTTGTTCTATCATAAAACAATTATTTCTATTCATACAAGTTTATTTAGAATAAAATTATACTAATTTAATAATATTCTAAAAATTCATAACAAAGAGATTTAAAAAATAAATCTATTTGCCAACCAATTCAAATAATTTAGACTATATGAATAATTATCTATTTTAAATTGTTATGATCTTTTGTTTTATCATAAAACAATTATTTTAGCTCACACAAGTTTATTCGGAATAAAATAAATCTAATTCATTAATATTTCAAAATTTTATGAGTAAGAGATTTAAAAAAATAATTCTATTTACAAAAATAATTCAAATAATTATAACAATTTCAACAATTATTTATTTCAAATCGTTATTACTTTTTGTTTTGTCATAAAATAATTGTTTTTGTTCATATAAATGTGTTTGAAATAAAATAATACTAATTTAATTAGTAAGAGATTTAAAAAATAAATCTATTTACCAAACCATTTCAAATAGTTTTGACTATGTAAATAATTATCTATTTCGAATCATTATAACTTTTTGTTTTGTTGTCAAACAATTGACTTTGTTGAGACTATTTTATTTAGAATAAAATAATACTAATTTAATAATATTTTGAAACTTAATAACCAAGAAAATTAAAAGATAAATCTAATTGCTAAACCAGTTCTAATAGTTAAGACAATATGAATGATTATCTATTTCAAATCATTATGACCATTTGTTTAGTTATAAAATAATTTTTTTGTTCATACAAGTTTATTCATATTAAAATAATATAAATTTAATAATATTTCAAAAATTAATAAGTAAGAGATTTAAAAAATAAATTTATTTACTAAACTAGTTTATATGATTAATACTATTAGAACAATTATCTATTTCAAATCATTTTAACCTTTTGTTTAGTCATATAACAATTGTTTTAGTACATACAAGCTTATTCGAAATAAATTAATACTAATTTATTAACATTTGAAAAATTAATAAGAGATTTAAGAAAATAAATCTATTTGTTGAACAAGTTCAAATAGTTATAACTATTTGAACAATTGCCTCTTTAAAATCGTTATGACCTTTTGTTTTTTCATAAAACAATTGTTTTAGTTAATACAAGTTTATACGGAATAAAATAATATTAATTTGTTAATATTTCTAAAATTAATAACTAAAAGATTTAAAAAATAAATTTGTTTATCGAATCAGTTAAACAATTATGGCAATTTGAACAATTATCTATTTCAAATCGCTATGACCTTTTATTTTGTTATAAAACAATAGTTTTTTTTATCATACAAGCTTATTTGAAATAAAATAATACTAATTTATTAATATTTCAAAAATTTATAAATAAGAGATTTAAAAAATAAATGTGTTTGTTGAACTAGTTCAAATAGTTAAAACTATAAGAATAATTATCTATTTCAAATCGTTCTAACTTTTTTTGTCATAAAATATTTCTTTCTTATCATACAAGCTTATTTGAAATAAAATAATTTGAATATATTAACATTCAAAAAATTAATAAGCAAGAGATTTGAAAAACTAAATCTGTTTACCGAATAAGCTCAAATAGTTATGACTATTTGAACAATTAATTATTTAAAATCATTATGACCTTTTGTTTTATCATAAAATAATTGCTTCAGTTTATAAAAGGTTATCCAAAATAAAATAATACTAATTTATTAAAATTTCAAATATTAATAAGCAAGAGATTTAAAAAAATAAATGCATTTTTTGAAAAAATTCAAATAGTTGTAGCTATTTGAACAATTGTATATTTAAAATCGTTATGACATTTTGTTTTATCATAAAACAATTGTTTCAGTTTATTAAAGCTTATTTGAAATAAAATAATAATAATTTATTAATATTCCAAAAATTAATATGTAAGTGATTTAAAAAGTGAATCTGTTCACCGAATCAATTCAAATAATTATGGTTATTTCAACAATTACCTATTCAAATCGTTATGAATATTGTTTTGTCATAAAACAATTGTTTTTTCAACAATTACCTATTCAAATCATTATGAACAATGTTTTGTCATAAAACAATTGTTTTTCATCATACAAGCTTATTTGGAATAAAAAAATACTAATTAATTAATATTTTAAAACTTAATAAGAGATTTAAAAAATAAATCTATTTACTGAAGTAGCTCCTATTTGAATAATTACCTATTTCAAATCATTTATAACCTTTTGTTCTATTATAAATAATTGTTTCAGTTCATAGAAGCTTCTTTGAAATAAAATAATACTAATTTAATAATATTCTGAAAATTAACAACTAAAGGATTTAAAAAATAAATCTGTTTGCCAAAGCAATTTAAACAGTTAAGATACATGAAAAATTATTTATTTCAAATCATTATGAACTTTTGTTTTGTCATTAAGCAATTGTTTTAGTTCATACAAGCTTATTTGAAGTAAAATAATACAAATTCATTAATATTCCAAAAATTAATAAGTGATTTAAAAAGTGAATCTGTTTACTGAATCATTTCAAATAATTATGGCCATTTCAATAATTATCTATTTCAAATCGTTATTACCTTTTTTTTGGTCATATAACAAATTTTTTTGATCTTTCAAGCCTATTTGGAATACAATTATACTAATTTATTAATCTTTCAAAAATTTATGAGTAACTGATTTAAAAAATAAATTTGTTTATCGAACTAATTCAAATAATTATGACTATTTGAACAATCATATACTTTAAATTGTTTTGTCACAAAACAATTATTTCTGTTCATACAAGCTTATTTGAAATAAAATAATATTAATCTAACAATAATCTAAAAATTAATAACTAAGAGAATTAAAAATAAATTTGTTTGACGAACTAGTTCAAATATTTAAGACTATATGAACAATTATCTATTTCAAAATGTTATGACCTTTTGCTTTGTCATAAAGCAAATTTTCAATTCATACTAGCTAATTTGGAATAAAATAAAATGAATTTATTAATATTTCAAAAATTAATAAGATATTTAAAAAAATATTTTTGTTTACCTAACCAATTCAAATAATTATGACTAATTTGAACAATTATCTATTTCAAATTTTTTGACCTTTTGTTTTGTCATAAAAAAATGTTTTTGTTCATATAAGTTTGTTCGAAATAAAGTAATACTAATCTATTAATATTTCAAAAATTAATAAAAGATTTAAAATATAAATCTATCTATTAAACCAGTTCAAATAGTTATGACTATTTGACAAATTATTTATTTCAAATTGTTTTGACTTTTTATCTTGTTATAAAACATTTGTTTTTGTTCATACAAGCTTCTTTAAATTAAAATAATATTAATTTATTAATATTTTGACAATTAATAAGTAAAAATTTTAAAAAATAAATATATTTACCGAACTAGATCAAATAGTCATGACTATTTGAATAATTATCTATTTCAAATCGTTATGACCCTTTCTGTTGTCATAAAAGATTTGTTTCAGTTCATATAAAGTTATTCGAAATAAAATAATACCAATTTATTAATATTCCAAAAATTAATAATTAAGAGATTTAAAAAAAGAATCTATTTACTAAGCAAGTTTAAATAATTATGACTATTTGAATAATTATCTATTTAAAATCCCTATAACCTTTTGTTTTGACATAAAATAATTTTTTTCTATTCATACAAGCTTATTTCAAATAAAATAATACAAAATTTTTAATACTAAGACAATTAATAAGTAAAAGATTAAAAAAACAAATCTTTTTATCGAACAAGTTCAAATGTTATGACTATTTGAATAATTATTTATTTCAAATTGTTATGACTCTTTGTTTTATCATAAAACAATTGTTTCTGTTCATACAAGGTTATTTGGATTAAAATAATATTAAATATTAATATTTTGACAATTAATAAGTAAAAGATTTAAAACATAATTATGTTTACCAAACAAGTTGTAATAGTCATGATTATTTGAATAATTAACTATTTCAAATCATTATGACCTTTTGTTTTGTAATAAAACAACTATTTGAATTCAAATAAGTTTATTTGAAATAAAATAATACTAATTTATTAATATTCTAAAAATTAATGAGTAAGAGAATTAAAAAATAAATCTGTTTACCGAACAAGTTCAAATAGTTATGACTATTTGAACAATTATCTATTTCAAAACATTATTACCTTTTCTTTTGTCATAAAACAATTGGTTCTGTTCATGCAAGCTTATTTCGAACAAAATAATATAAATTGATTAATATTAAAAAAATTAATAAGTAAAACTTTAAAAAATAAATTTGTTTTTCTTAACATGTTCAAATAGTTTATCTATTTGAACAATTATCCATTTCAAATCATTATGATCTTTTATTTTGTCATAAACCAATTGTTTTTGTTCATAAAAGCTTATTTGAAATAAAATAATACTAATTTATTAAAATTCCAAAAATTAATAAGTAAAAGATTTAAAAAAATAAATCTATTTATTGAGTGAGTTCAAATAGTTATGACTATTTGAACAATCATTTATTTTAAATGATTATGACCTTTTGTCTTCTTATAAAACACTTGTTTCTATTCATACAAGTTTATTCGAAATAAATTAATACTAATTTATTAATATTCTAAAAATTAATAAGTTGCAGATTTAAAAAATAAATTTGTTTACTGAACAAGTTCAAATAATCAAGTTTATTCAAACTGTTAGCTATTTCAAATCATTATGACATTTTGTTTTGTTGTAAAACAATTGTTTCTATTCATACAAAATTATTCAGAATAAAATAATACTAATTTATTAATATTTTGAAAATGAATAAGACATTTAAAAACGAAATCTATTTATCGAACCATTCAAATAGTTATGACTATATGAACAATTATCTATCTAAAATTGTTATGAACTCTTTTTTCTCATAAAGTAATTGGTTGTATTAATACAAGCTTATTCAGAGTAAAATATTGCTAAATTAATAATATTCTAAAAATTAATAAGTAAGAGATTTAAAAATAAATGTGTTTACTGAACCGGCTCAAATAGTTAAGACTTTAAAATAATTAGCTATTTCAAATTGTTCTAACTTTTTATTTAGTCATAAAATAATTTTTTCAATTTATACAATTATCTATTTAAAGTTATTATAACCTTTTGTTTTAACATAAAATAATTGTTTCAGTTCATAAAATCTTACCCAAAATAAAATAATATTACTTTATTAATATTTCAAAAATTGAAAAGTTGGAGATTTGAAAAATAAATCAGTTTGTCAAATCAGTTATGACTATTTGAACAATTATTTATTTCAAATCGTAATGACTTTTTATTTTGTCATAAAACAATTGTTTTTGTTCACACAAGTTTATTTGGATTAAAATAATATTAATTTATTAATATTTTGACTATTAAAGAGTAAAATATTTTCAAAATAAATATGTTTACCGAATAAGTTCAAATAGTCATAACTATTTGAAAACTTATCTATTTCAAATCTCATAACTATTTGAATAATTTATCTATTTCAAATTGCTATGACCTTTTGTTTCATCATAAAACAATTGTACTGATTTATATAGGCTTATTCGAAATAAAATAATACCAATTTATTAATATTCCAAAAATTAATGAGTAAGAGATAAAAAATATGAATCGATTTATCAGACAAGTTCAAATGGTTATGACTATTTGAACAATTATCTATTTCAAATTGTTATGACCTTTTGTTGTGTCATAAAATAATTGTTTATTTCATACAAGTTTATTTCGAATAAAATAATATAAATTTATTAATATTCTAAAAATTAATAAGCAAAAATTTAAAAAATAAATCTGTTTTTCTGAACATTCAAATAGTTATGACCTTTTATTTTGTCATAAACCAATTTTTCTGTTCATATAAACATATTTGAAATAAAATAATACTATTTTATTAATATTCCAAAAATTAATAAGTAAAAATTTTAAAAAATAAATCTATTTACTGAGGAAGTTCATATTGTTATGACTGTTTGAATAACTATTTATTTCAAATAGTTATGATCTTTTGTTTAGTTATAAAACAATTTACAAGTTTATTTAGATTAAAATAATACTATTTTATTAATATTATGAAAATTAATAGGTAGGAGATTTAAAAAATAAATCTGTTTACCAAATAAGTTTAAATATATTTGACTATTTTGAATAATTATCTATTTAAAGTTGTTATGACCTTTTATTTTGTCATAAAACAATTGTTTTGATTCATAAAAACTTATCCAAAATAAAATAATAATACCTTTTTAATATTTCAAAAATTAATAAGCAAGAGATTTAAAAACTAAAGCTATTTTCCAAACTAGTTCAAATAGTTATGACTATTTAAACAAATATCAATCTCAAATTGTTATGATCTTTGTTTTCTCATAAAACAATTATTTTTAATCATATAAGCTTATTTAGATAAAAATAATACTAATTTAATAATATTTCAATAATTAATAAGAGATTTAAAAAATTAATGTGTTTGTTGAACTAGATCAGATAGTTAAGACTATTAGAATAATTATCTATTTCAAATTGGTCTAACCTTTTGTTTAGTCAGACAATAATTGTTTCAATTCATACAAGCTTATTTGGAATAAAATACTACTAATTTATTAACATTAAAAAAATTAATACGTATGAGATTAGAAAAAATAAATCTATTTATCGAACAAGTCAAGTAGCTATGACTATTTAAATAATTATCTATTTAAAATCATTATAACCATTTGTTTTGTCATTAAACAGTTGTTTTAGTTCATAAAATCTTATCAAAATAAAATACTACTACTTTATTAATATTTCAAAAGTTAATAAGTAAAAGATTTAAAAAATAAGTTAGTTTACCAAATCAGTTCAAATAATTATGGCCATTTAAACAACTATCTATTTCAAATCATTATTATCTTTTGTTTTGTCATAAAACAATTATTTTTCAGCATACAAGCATATTTGAAATAAAATAATACTAATTTATTAATATTTAAAAAATTAATTTGCAAGAGATAAAAAGTAAATATGCTTATCAAATTGTTTCAAATAGTTATGACTATTTGAATAATTATCTATTTCAAATCATTATAACAGTTTATTTTGTCATAAAAAAATTGGTTCTATTCATACTATTTATTCAAAATAAAATAATACTAATTTAATAATATTTCGAAACTTAATAACCAAGAAAATTAAAAAATAAATCTAATTGCTGAACCAATCCAAATAGTCAAGACTATATGAATGATTATCTATTTCAGATTATTATAACCTTTTGTTTTGTTGTAAAACAATTGTTTTATTTGTACAAGCTTATTGGGATTTAAATAATACTCATTCAATAATATTTCAAAAATTAATAAGTAAGAGATGTAAAAAATAAATTTGTTTATCAAATAAGTTCAAATGGTTAAGACTATTAGAATAATTATCTATTTCAAATCATTTTGACCTTTTGTTTGGTTATAAAAAAAATTTTTCAACTCATACAAGCTATTCAAAATAAATTAATACTAATTTATCAACATTCAAAAAATTAATAACAAAAAGAGATTTAAAAAAATAAATGTGTTATACTGAACAAGTTCACATAGTTATTACTATTTGAGCAATTGTTTATTTAAAATTGTTATAACCATTTGATTTGTCATAAAACAACTATTTCAGTTAGTACAAGCTTAGATAGAATAAAATAATACTAATTTAGTAATATTTTTGAAATCAATAAGTAAGAAATTTTAAAAATAAATTTGTTTACTAAATCAGTTAAAATAATTATGGCCATTTGAATGATTATCTATTTGAAATTGTTATGAGCTTTTGTTTTGTCATAAAACAATTGTTTTTGATCATACAAGCTTATTCGAAATAAAATAATACTAATTTATTAATATTTAAAAAATTAATAAGAGATTTAAAAAATAAATCTGTTTACCAAACCAGTTCAAATGATTATGACTATTTGAACAATTTTCAATCTCAAATTGTTAAGATCTTTGTTTTGTCATTAAACAATTGTTTTTTATCATAGAAGCTTATTCGGATTAAAAATAATTCTAATTTAATAATATTACAAAAATTAATAAGTAAGAGATTTAAAAAGTAAATGTGCTTGCAGAACTGGTTCAAATAATTAAAACCATTAGAATAAATATCTATTTCAAATTGTTCTGACATTTTGTTTAGTCATAAAATATTTATTTCATATCTTACAAGCTTATTCAAAATAAAATAATCCTAATTTATTAACATTTAGAAAATTAATGAGCAAAAGATTTGAAAAAATAAATCTGTTTACTGAACAAGTTCAAATAGTTATGATTATTTGAATAATTATTTATTTAAAATTGTTATAACCTTTTGTTTTGACATAAAACAATTGTTTCAGTTCATAAAAGCATATCCAAAATAAAATAATACTAATTTCTTAATTTTTAGAAATTAATAAGTAAGAGTTTAAAAAAATAAATTTGTTCATATAAGTTTGTTCAAAATAAAATAATACAAATCTATTAATATTTCAAAAATTAATAAGAGATTTAAAAAATAAATCTTTTTATCAAACCAATTCAAATAATTATGACTATTTGAGCAATTAATTATTTTAAATCGTTTTGACTTTTTGTTTTCTTATAAAACATAATTCTATTCATAAAAGGTTATTCAGATTAAAACAATACTAATTTATTATTATTATGACAATTAATAAGTAAAAACTTTAAAAAATTATATGCTTATCGAACAAGATCAAATAGTCATGACTATTTGAATAATTATATATTTCAAATTGTTATGACTTTTGGTTTGTCATAAAAAAAATTATTTCAGTTCATATAAGCTTATTTGAAATCAAATAATACTAAGTGGTTAACATTCTAAAAACTAATAATTAAGAGATTTAAAAAATAAAACTGTTTACCAAACTAGTTTAAATAATTATGACTATTGAACAATTATCTATTTGGAATCGCTATAACCTTTTGTTTTATCATAAAAAGATTTCATCTGTTCATACAAGCTTATTTCGGATAAAATAATACAAATTTATTAATATTAAGACAATTAATAAGTAAAGATTTAAAAAATAAATCTATTCACCAAACGAGTTCAAATCGTTATGACTATTTGAACAACAAATTATTATGACTTTTTGTTTTGTCATAAAACAATTGTTTTTGTTCATACAAGCTCATTCAAATTAAAATAATATTAATTTATTAATATTTTGACAATTAATAAGGAAAAGATTTAAAAAAATATATGTTTATCGAACAATTTCAAATAGTCATGACTATTTGAATAATTATCCATTTCAAATCATTGTGACCATTTGTTTTGTAATAAAACAATTGTTTCAGTTAACATAAGCTTATTTGATGTAAAATAATACTAATTTATTAATATTCCAAAAATTAATGAGTAGGAGAACTAGAAAAATAAATCTACTTACCAAACAAGTTTATAGAGTTATGACTATTTGAACAATTATTTTTTCAAAACATTATGACCTTTTTGTTTTGTCAAAAAACAATTGGTTATGTTCATCCAAGCTTATTTCAAATAAAATAATATAAATTAACTAATATCCCAAAAGTTAATAAGCAAAACTTTGAAAAAAAAAATTGTTTTCTGAACACGTTCAAATAATTATGACTATTTGAGCAATTATCTATTTCAAATCACTATGACCATTTATTTTGTCATAAAGCAATTGTTTCTGTTCATACAAGTTTATTCGAAATAAAATAATACTAATTTATTAAAATTCCAAAAATTAATAAGTAAAAGATTTAAAAAATAAATCTTTTTACCAAGTGAGTTCAAATAATTATGACTATTTGAATAATTATTTATTTCAAATCGTTATGATATTTTCTTTTGTCATAAAACAATTGTTTCTATTCATCAAAGTTTATTTGGAATAAAATAAAATTTATTAATATTCTAAAAATTAGTAAGTTAGAGATTTAAAAAATAAATCTATTTATTGAACAAGTTCAAATAGTCATATCTATTTGAATTACCATCTATTTCGAACCATTATGGCATTTTGTTTTGTAATAAAATAATACCAATTATTCAAAATAATTGGAGTTCATTTAAAATTATCCAGAATAAAATAATACCAATTTATTGCTATTTCAAAAATAAATAAGAATTTAAAAAATAAATGTGTTTACTGAACCAGTTCAAATAGTTAAGCCTATGAAAACAATTATCTATTTCAAATCATTTTGACCTTTTTGTTTGTCAAAAAATAATTGTTTCAGTTCATACATGCTTATTCGAAATAAAATGATACTAATTTATTAACATTCAGAAAATTAATAACCAAGAAATTAAAAAATAAATCTGTTTACCAAACAAGTTCAAATAGTTATGACTACTTGAACAAATATCTATTTAAAATTGTTATGACATTTTATTTTTATCGTAAAATAATTGTTTCAGTACGTAAAAGCTTATCGAAAATAAAATAATATTACTTATTAATATTTCAAAAATTGATAAGTTAGATATTTAAAAAATAAATTAGTTTATCGAATCAATTCAAATAATTATGGCCATTTGAATAATTATCTATTTCAAATTGTTATGAACTTTTGCTTTGTCATAAAATAATTGTTTTTCATCATACAAGCCTATTCAGTATAAAATAGTACTAATTTACTAATATTTTAAAATTTAATAAATAGGAGATGGAAAAATTATATTTGTTTACTGAACCAGTTCAAATAGTTATGACTATTTGAACAATTACATATTTCAAATTGTTATAACCTTTTGTTATGTCATAAAATAATTATTTTTGTTACATATAAGTTTATTCGAACTAAAATAATGCTAATGTAATAATATTTTGAAAATTAATAACTAAGAGATTTAAAAAAATAAATGTATTTGCTGAACCAATTCAAATAGTACTAGTTTATTAATATTCCAAAAATTAATAAGCAAAAGATTTAAAAAATAAATTTGTTTACCGAGCAAGTTCAAATAGTTATGATTGTTTGAACAATTGTTTATTTAAAATAGTTATTATCTTTTGTTTTGTCATAAAACAATTGTTTCTATTCATATAAATTTATTGGGAATAAAAAAACTAGTTTATTAATATTCTGAAAATGAATAAGTAGGAGATTTAAAAAATAAATTTGTTTATTGAACAAATTCAAATAGTCATGTCTATTTGAACAATTATCTATTAGAAATCATTATGACTTTTGGTTTTGTCATAAAACAATTGTTTCTGTTTGTGCAAAATTATTCAAAATAAAATAATACTGATCTATTAATATTTTAAAAATTAATAAGACATTTAAAAACTAAATTTGTTTATGCAAACAGTTCAAACAGTTATAACTATTTAAACAATTATCTATCTCAAATCGTTATGATCTTTATTTTCTCATAAAATAATTTTTTCTTTTCATATAAGCTTATATGAATTAAAATAATACTAATTTAATAATATTTCAAAAATTAATAAGTAAGGGATTTAAAAAATAAATATGTTTGCCAAACCAATTCAAATAGTTAAGACTATTAGAGCAATTATTTATTTCAAATCTTTTTGACCTTTTGTTTAGTCATAAAATAATATTTCAGTTCATACAAGCTTATTCAAAATAAAATAATAGTAATTTATTAACATTTGAAAAATTAATGGTCAAGAGATTAAAAAAAAATTGTTTATCGAACAAGTTCAAATAGATTTGACTATTTAAACAATTATTTATTTAAAGTTGTTATTACCTTTTGTTTTATCATAAAACATTTGTTTCAGTACATAAAAACTTATCCCAAATAAAATAATACTACTTTACTAATATTTCAAAAATAATAAACAAGAGATTTAAAAACTAAAGCTATTTTCAAACCAGTTTAAATAGCTATGACTATTTGAACAAATATTAATCTCAAATAGTTATGATCCTTGCTTTCTCATAAAACAATTGTTTTTGATCATACAAGCTTTTTCAGATAAAAATAATATTAATTTAATAATATTTCAAAAATTAATAAGAGATTTTTAAAAAAAATATGTTTGCAAAACCAGTTCAAATAGTTAAGACTACTACAATAATTATCTATTTCAAATCATTTTGACCTTTTGTTTAGTCATATAATAATTGCTTCAGTTTATACAAGCTTAGTTAGAATAAAATAATATCAATTTATTAACATTCAAAAAAATAATAAGCAAGAGATTTGAAAAAATAAATCTTTTTACAGAATAAGTTCAAATAGTTACGACTATTTGAAAATTATCTATTTAAAATCGTTATGACCTTTTGTTTTGTCATAAAACCATTTTTTTAGTTCATAAAAGCTTATACAAAATAAAATAATACTGCTTTATTAATATTTCAAAAGTTAATAAGTAAAAGATTTAAAAAATAAATCAATTTATGAAAATAGTTCAAATAATTATGGCCATTTGAATAGCTACCTATTTCAAATCATTATTACTTATTGTTTTGTCTTAAAACAATTATTTTTCAACATACTAGCTTATTTGAAATAAAATAATACTAATTTATTAATATTTCAAGAATTAATAAGAGATTTAAAAAATAAATCTATTTATCGAACCAGTTCAAATAGTTATGACTATTTGAACAATTATGTATTTCAAATTGTTATAACCTTTTTTTCTATCATAAAACAATTATTTTTGTTCATATAGGCTTATTTAGAATAAAATAATACTAATTTAGTAATATTCAAAAAAATTAATAACTAAGAGATTTAAAAATAAAACTATTGGCCAAACCGATTCATACAATTAAGACTATATGAACAATTATTTATTTCAAATTGTTATGACCTTTTGCTTTGTCATAAAATAATTATTTAGCTCATGTAAGCTTATACCAAAAAATAATAATGTTACTTTGTTAATATTTCAAAAGTTAATAAGCAAGGGATTTAAAAAATAAATCAGTTTACCAAAATAGTTCAAATAATTATGGCCATTTGAACAACTACCTATTTCAAATCATTATTACTTTTTGTTTTGTCTTAAAACAATTGTTTTTCAACGTACAAGCTTATTTGAAATAAAATAATACTAATTTATTAATATTTCAAGAATTAATAAGAGATTTAAAAAGTAAATTTGTTTACTAAATCAGTTTAAATAGTTATGACTATTTTAACAATTATCGATTTCAAAATGTTATAGCCTTATTTTCTATCATAAAACAATTATTTCTGTTCATACAAGCTTATTCAAAATAAAATAATACTAATTTAGTAATATTCTAAAAAATTAATAACTAAGATATTTAAAAAATAAATCTGTTTGCCAAACTAGTTCAAACAGTTAAAACTATATAAACAATTATTTATTTCAAATTGTTATGACCTTTTGTTTTGTAATAAAATAATTATTTTAGCTTATACAAGCTTATTTGGAATAGAATAAAACTAATTTATGAATATTTCAAAAATTTATAAGTAAGAAATTTAGAAAATAATTCTATTTACCGACCCAGTTCAAATGATTATAACTATTTGAACAATTATCAATTTCAAATCATTGTTACTAATTTATTAATATTTAGCAAATAAATCAATAAGAGATTTAAAAAGTAAATCTGTTTACCAAACCATTTCAAATAGTTTTGACTATTTGAATAATTATCTATTCCAAATCATTATAACCTTTTATTTTGTCATCAAATAATTGGTTTTGTTGATACTATTTTATTTGGAATAAAATAATACAAATTTAATAATATTTAAAACTTAATAACCAAGAAAATTAAAATATAAATCAAATACCCAAACAAGTTCAAATAGTTAAGACTATATGAATAATTATTTATTTCAAATCGTTATAACCTTTTGTTTTGTCGTAAAACAATTGTTTTGTTTGTACTAGCTTATTCGGATTTAAATAATACTAATTTAATAATAGTTCAAAAATAAATAAGTAAGAGATTTAAAAAATAAATTTGTTTACCAAATCAGTTCAAATGGTTAAGACTATTAGAACAATTATCTATTTCAAATCATTTTGACCTTTTGTTTAGTCATAAAACAATTGTTTCAATCTATACAAGCTTATTCAAAATAAATTAATACTAATTTATTAACATTTAAAAAATTAATGAGAAAGAGATTTAAAAAAAATAAATCTATTTAGCGAACAAGTTCAAATAGTTTTACAATTTGAACAATTGTTTATTTAGAGGCTTTAAAACCTTTTAATTTGTTAGAAAAAAATTATTTTAGTTAATACAAGCTTATTTTGAATAAAATAATATAAATTTATTAATATTAAGACAATTAATAAATAAAAGATTTAAAAAATATATATGTTTACTGAATAAGTTCAAATTGTTATGGTTATTTGAGCAATTATTTATTTCAACTTGTTATGACTTTTTGTTTTATCATAAAACAATTGTTTATGTTCATACAAACTTATTTGGATTAAAATAATTTTAATTTATTAATATTTCGATAATTAATAAGTAAAAGATTTAAAAAATAAATATGTTTGCCGAACAAGTTCAAATAGTTATGACTATGTGAATAATTATCTATTTCAAATCATTATGACCTTTTCTTTTATAATAAAATAATTGTTTCAATTCATATGAGCTTATTTGAAGTAAAATAATAGTAGTTTATTAATATTTCAAAAATTAATGAGTGAGAAAATTAAGAAAAGAATCTATTTACCGAACAAGTTCAAATAGTTATGACTATCTAAATAATTATCCATTTCAAAATATTATGACCTTTTGTTTTATCCTAAAACAATTGGTTGTATTCATGCAAGCTTTTTTTGAATAAAATAATATAAATTTATTAATATTTCAAAAATCAATAAGTAAAATTTTTAAAAAATCTATTTTTTTAACTTATTCATAATTTATAACTATTTGAATAATTATCTATTTCAAATCATTATGACCTTTTGTTTTGTCATAAACCAATTGTTTCCATTCATACAAGTTTATTCGTAATAAAATAATAGTAATTTATTAAAATTCTCGAAGTTAATAAGTAAAAGATTTAAAAAATAAATTTGTTTACCGAGTAAGTTTAAATAGTTATAACTATTTGAATAGTTATTTATTTCAAATCATTATAAATTTTTTGTCATACAACAGTTGTTTCTATTCATACAAGTTTATTCAGAATAAAATAATATTAATTTATTAATATAATAAAATTAATGACTTGGAGACTTAAAAAATTAATATGTTTACCGAACAAGTTCAAATAGTCATGTCCATTTGAACTATTATCTATTTCTAAACATTATGACATTTTAGTTTGTCTAAAAACAATTGTTTTTATTCATACAAAATTATTTAGAATAAAATAATACTAATTTATTAATATTTCAAAAATTACTAAGAGATTTAAAAACTAAATCTATTGACTAGACCGGTTCAAATTGTTATGACTATTTGAATAAGTATCTATCTCAAATCATTATAATTTTGTTTTGTCAAAAAATAATTGTTTTTGTTCATACAAGCTTATTCGGAGTAAAATATTTCTAAACTAATAATATTATAAAAATAATAAGCAATAGATTTAAAAAAATAAGTGTGTTTGCCGAACTAGTTCAAATAGTTAAAACTATTAGAACAATTATCTCTTTCAAATCGTTCTGACCTTTTGTTTAGTCATAAAATAATTGTTTCAGTTCATACATGCTTATTCAAAATAAAATAATACTATTTTATTAACATTCAATAAATTAACAAGCAAGAAATTTTAGAAAATAAATATGTTTACCAAACAAATTCAAATAGTTATGACTATTTGAATAATTATCTATTTAACATTGTTATGACCTTTTTTTGTATAATAAAACAATTGTTTAAGTTCATAAAAGCTTAACTAAAATAAAATAATATTACTTTATTAATATTTCAAAAATTGAGAAGTTGGAGATTTAAAAAATAAATCAATTTATCGAATCAATTCAAAAAAATATGGTCATTTGAATAATTATCTATTTAAAATTGTTATGAACTTTTGTTTTGTTATAAAACAATTGTTTTCATCATATAAGCCTATTCAGAATAAAATAATAGTAATTTATTAATATTTCAAAAGTTAATTAGTAGGAGATTTAAAAAATAACTCTATTTAGCAAACTAGTTCAAGTAGTTATGACGATTTGAAATTTAACTATTATAAATTTCAAATCATTATAACTTTTTGTTTTGTCATAAAACAATTATTTATGTTCATACAAGCTTGTTCAAAATATAATAATACTACTCTAATAATATTATGAAAATTAATAACTATGAGATTTAAAAGATAAATTTGTTTGCCAAACTAATTCGAATAATCATGGCTATATGAATAATTATCCATTTCAAATCATTATGACTTTTTGTTTTGTCATGAAAGAAATGTTTTTGTTCATATAAATTTGTTCAAAATAAAATAATATTAATTTATTAATATTGTAAAAATTATTAAGAGAGTTAAAATATAAATATGTTTACCAAACCAGTTCAATTAGTTATAACAATTTGAATAATTATTTATTTCAAATCATTATGATCATTTGTTTTGTCATAAAACAATTGTTTCTATTGATACAGTTTTATTTGAAATAAAATAATGTTAATTTCTTAATACTCTAAAAATTAGTAGCGATTTAAAAAATGAATCCATTGGCTGACCAGTGCAAATAGTTATAACTGTTTAAACAATTATCTATTTCAAATTGTAATAACCTTTTGTTTTGTCACAAAACAATCGTTTCTATGCATACAAACTTATTCGGAATAGCATAATTCTAATTTATTAATATTTCAAAAATTAATAAGTAAGAGATTTAAAAACTAAATCCATTTATCAAATAAATTCAAATAGTTATGATTTTTTGAACAATTACCTATTTCAAATCACTATAACCTTTTGTTTTGTCATAAAATAATTTTTTCTATTCATACAAGCTTATTTCAATTAAAATAATACAAATTTATTAATATTCAGACAATTAATTAACAAAAGATTTAAAAAAAAACTATGTTTACCAAATAAATTGAAATAGTTGTAACTAATTGAACAATTATTTATTTCCAATCATTAGGACTTTTTGTTTTGTCATAAAATAATTGTTTTTGTTCATACAAGCTTATTCGAATTAAAATAATATTAATTAATTAACATTTTGACAATTAATAAGCAACAGATTTTAAAAATAAATATGTTTATTAAACAAGGTTAAATAGTCATAACTATTTAAATAATTATCTATTTCAAATTATTATGACCTTTTGTTTCGTCATAAAACAGTTATATTAGTTCATATGGGCTTATTTGAAATAAAATAATATTAATTTGTTAATATTCTAAAAATTAATGAGCAAGAGATTTAAAAAATAAATTTATTTGCCTAACAAGTGCAAATAATTATGTATAAACAATTTTCTATTTCAAATTGTTATGATACTTTGTTTTGTCATAAAATAATTGTTTCTCTTCATACAAGCTTATTTCAACTAAAATAATATAAATTTATTAATATTCCAAAAATTAAAAAGTAAAATTTAAAAAATAAATATGTTTTCTGAACACATTCAAATAGTTATAACTATTTGAACAACTATCTATTTCAAATAATTATGACCTTTTGTTTTGTCATAAACTAATTATTTCTATTTATACAAGCATATTCAAAATAAATAATACTAGTTTATTAATATTCCAAAAATTAAGAAGTAAAAGATTTAAAAAATAAATCTGTTTATTAAGCAAGTTCAAATAGTTATGTTTGTTTGAACAATTATTTATTTCAAATAGTTATGATCTTTTGTTTTATTGTAAAACAATTGTTTCTATTCATGGAAGTTTATTCAGAATAAAATAATACTAATTTATTAATATTCTAAAAATTAATAGGTAGGAGATTGAAAAAATAAATCTATTTACCGAACAAGTTCAAATAGTCATGCCTATATGAATAATTATCTATTTGAAATCGTTATGACCTTTTGTTTTGTCATAAAATAATTGTTTCTATTCATGCAACATTATTCAAAATAAAATAATACTGGTTTTTTAGTATTTTGAAAATTAATAAGAGATTTAAAAACTAAATCTGTTTATTGGAACAGTTTAAATAGTTATTACTATTTGAACAATTATCTATCTCAAATTGTTATGATATTTATTTTGTCATAAAATAATTGTTTCCTTTCATACAAGCTTATTTGGATTAAAATAATACTAATTTAATAATATTCTAAAAATTAATAAGAGTTTGAAAAATATATATATTTGCTGAAATCAGTTCAAATAATTAAAACTATTAGAACAATTATCTATTTCAAATCATTGTGACCTTTTTTTTAGTCATAAAACAAGTATTTCAATTCATACAAGCTTATTTAGAATAAAATAATAGTAATTTATTAACATTCAAAAAATTAATAAGTAAGAGATTTAAAAGATATAAATCTATTTATCAAATAAGTTCAAATAGATTTGACTATTTGAACAATTATCTATTTAAAGTTGTTATAACCTTTTGTTTTGTCATAAAATAATTGTTTCATTTCATAAAAACTTATTCGAAATAAAATAATACTACTTTATTAATATTTCAAAAATTAATAAACAAGAGATTTAAAACTAAAGTTGTTTTCTGGACTAGTTCAAATAGTTATAACTATTTGAACAAATATCAATCTCAAATCATTATGATCTTTGTTTTCTTATAAAACAATAATTTTTTTATCATACAAGCTTATTTGAACAAAAATAATACTAATTTAATAATATTCTAAAAATTAGTGAAAGATTTAGAAAACAAATGTATTTGTCAAACTAGTTCAAATAGTTAAGACTATTAGAATAGTTATCTATTTCAAATCATTCTAACCTTTATTTAGTCCTATAATAATTGTCTAGTTCACACAAGCTTATTCAGAATAAAATAATACTAATTTATTAACATTCTAAAAATTAATAAGCAAGAGATTTGAAAAGGTAAATTTGTTTACCGAACAAGTTCAAAGAATTATGATTATTTGAATAATTATCAATTTAAAATTGTTATAACCTTTTGTTTTGTCATAAAACAATTGTTTAATTTCATAAAAGCTTATCCAAAAGAAAATAATACTACTTTATTATTATTTCGAAAGTTAATAAGTAAGAGATTAAAAAAATAAACCAATTGCTGAATAAGATCAACTATGACCATTTGAATAACTATCTATTCAAATGTTATTACCTTTTGTTTGTAATAAAACAATTGTTTTTCAAAAAATAAATTTGTTTACCAAATCAGTTCAAATAGTTGTAACTATTTGAACAATTATCTATTTCAAATTGTTATAACATTTTGTTCTATAATAAAACAATTGTTTCTATTCATACAATCTTATTTAGAATAAAATAATACTAATTTAGTAATATTTTGAAATTAATAACTAAGAGATTTAAAAAAAAATTTCGTTTGCTAAACCAATTCAAACAGTTAAGACTATATGAATAATTATTTATCTCAAATTGTTATGACTTTTTATTTGTCATAAAACAATTATTTTAGCTCATAAAAGCTTATTCAAAATAGAGCAAAACTAATTTATTAATATTTATCAAACCAGTTTAAATAGTTATGACTATTTAAGCAATTATTTATTTCAAATTGTTATGACTTTTGTTCTGTTATAAAATAATAGTTTCTGTTCATACCAGCTTATTTGGATTAAAATAATATCAATTTATTAATATTTCAACAATTAATAAGTAAAAAAATTAAAACATAAATATGCTTAACAAACTTGATCAAATAGTCATAATTATTTGAATAATTATCTATTTCAAATTGTTATGACCTTTTATTTTGTCATAAAAAAATCATTTTGATTCATATAAGCTTATTCGAAATAAAATAATATGAAGTTATTAATATTCTAAAAATTAATAATTAGAGATTTAAAAAATGAATAAGTTTAAATAACTATGACTATTTGAATAATTATCTATTTGAAATCATTATAACTTTTTGTTTTGTCATAAAATAATTTTTTTTCTATTCATACAAGCTTATTTCAAATAAAATAATACAAATTTATTAATATTAAGGCAATTAATACATAAAAGATCTAACAAATAAATCTATTTACTGAACAAGTTCAAATCTTTATGACCATTTGAACAATTATTTATTTCAAATTGTTATGACCTTTGGTTTTGTCATAAAACAATTGTTTCTATTCATACAAATTTATTTGGACTAAAAAAAATTAATTCATTAATATTTCAACAAATAATAAGTAGAAGATTTAAAAAATAAATATGTTTATCGAACAAGTTTAAATGGTTATGAGTATTTGAATAATTATTTATTTCAAATCATTATGACCTTTTGTTTTATAATAAAACAATTGTTTCAGTTCATATAAGCTTATTTGAAATAAAAATAATACTAATTTATTAATATTCTAAAAATTAACGAGTAAGAGAATTAAAAAATTAATCTATTTACAGAACATGTTCAAATAGTTATGACTATCTAAACAATTATCTATTTCAAAACATTATGACCTTTTGTTTTGTCATAAAACAATCGGTTCTGTTCATGCAAGCTTATTTCAAATAAAATAATATAAATTTATTAATATTTCAAATATTTCAAAAATTAATAAGTAAAAATTTTAAAAATAAATATGTTTTCTAAACACGTTCAAATAGTTATGACTATTTGAACAATTATCTATTTCAAATTGTTATGACCTTTTGTTTTGTCATAAACAAATTGTTTCTGTTTATAAAACCTTATTTAGAATAAAATAATACTAATTTATTAAAATTTGAAATATTAATAAGTAAGAGATTTAAAAAATAAATATGCTTACCGAGTGAGTTCAAATAGTTATGACCCTTTGAATAATTATTTATTTCAAATCATTTTGATCTTTTGTTTTGTTATAAAATAATTGTTTCTATTCATACAATTTTATTTGAAATAAAATAATACTAATTTATTAATATTCTAAAAATTAATAAGTTAGAGATTTAAAAAATAAATATGTTTACTAAACAAATTCAAATAGTCATATCTATTTGAATTATTATTTATTTCAAATCATTATGACATTTTGATTAATTGTAAAACAATTGTTTCTATTCATACAAAATTATTTAGAATAAAATAATACTACTTTATTAATATTTCAAAAATTAATAAAAGATTTAAGAATTAAATCTATTTATCGAGCCAGTTTAAATACTTATGACTATTTGAATAGTTATCTACCTCATATCATTATGATCTTTGTTTTGTAATAAAACAATTACTTCTATTCATACAAGCTTATTCGGAGTAAAATATTACTAAATTAATAATATTTTAAAAATTAATAAGAAAGAGATTTAAAAAATAAATGTGTTTACCAAACTAGTTCAAATAGTAAAGACTATTAGAACAATTGTCTATTTCAAATCGTTCTTACCTTTTTTTAGTTATAAAACATTATTTCAATTCATACAAGCTTATTCAGAACAAAATAATAGTAATTTATTAACATTTGAAAAATTAATGAGCAAGAGATTGAAATAAAATAAATCTATTTATCAAACAAGTTCAAATAGATTTAACTATTTGAATAATTCTTTATTTAAAGTTGTTATGACATTTTGTTTTGTCATAAAACAATTGTTTCATTTCATAAAAACTTATTTGAAATAAAATAGTACTACTTTATTAATATTTCAAAAATTAATAAGCAAGAGATTTAAAACTAAAGTTGTTTCCTGAACTAGTTCAAATAATTATGACTATTTGAACAAATATTAATCTCAAATCATTAGGATCTTTGTTTTCTCATAAAACAATTGTTTCTGATCATAAAGCTTATTCAGAGTAAAATATTTCAAAAATTAATAAGAGATTTAGAAAATAAATCTATTTATCAAACAAGTTCAAATAGTTTTTACTATTTGAGTAATTATGTATTTCAAATTGTTATGACTTTTTGTTCTGTTGTAAAATAATTGTTTATGTTCATACAAGCTTATTCGGGTTAAAATAATACTAATTTATTAATATTTAGACAATTAATAAGTAAAAAATTTAAAAAGTAAATATGTTTATTGAACTAGAGCAAATAGACATGACTATTTGAATAATTATTTATTTCAACTCATTATGATATTTTGTTTTCTCATAAAAAATTATTTTAATTCATATAAGCTTATTCGAAATAAAATAATACTAAGTTATTAATATTATGAAAATTCATAATTAAGAGATTTAAAAATGAATCTGTTTGTCGAACAAGATTAAATAATTTTGACTATTTCGACAATTATCTATTTCAAATCACTATAACCTTTTGTTTTCTCATAAAATGATTTTTCCTATTAATACAAGCTTATTTTGAATAAAATAATACAAATTTATTAATATTATGACAATTAATAAGCAAAAGGTTTAAAAAATAAATCTATTTACCAAACAATTTCAAATCTTTATGACTATATGAAAAATTATTTATTTCAAATTGATATGACTTTTTGTTTTGTCATAAAATAATTATTTCTGTAATATGTGCTTATTTCAATTAACAAAATATTAATTTATTAATATTTTCACAATTAATAAGTAGAACGTTTAAAAAATAAATATGTTTTTCGAACAAGTTCAACTAGTCACAACTAGTTGAATAATTATCTAATTCAAATTATTATGACTTTTGTTTTGTAATAAACAATTGTTTTAGTTCATATAAGCTTATTTAAAATAAAATAATACTAATTTATTAATATTCCAAAAATTAATGAGAAAGAGAATTAAAAAAAGAATCTTATTACCGAACATGTTCAAATAGTTGTGACTATTTGAACAATTATCTATTTCAAATCATTGTGACCTTTTGTTTTGTAATAAAACAATTGTTTTAGTTTATATAAACTTATTTGAAATAAAATAATACTAATTTATTAATATTCTAAAAATTAATGAGAAAGAGAATTAAAAAATGAATTTGTTACAAAACATGTTCAAATAGTTATGACTATGTGAACAATTATTTATTTTAAAACATTATGACATTTTGTTTTGTCATAAAACATTTGGTTCTATTCATGCAAGCTTATTTTGAATAAAATAATATAAATTTATTAATATTTCACATATTTCAAAAATTAATAAATAAAAATTTAAAAATAAATATATTTTTTGAACACTTTCAAATAGTTCTGACTATTTGAACAATTATTTATTTCAAATCGTTATGACCTTTGTCTTGTCATAATCATAAAAGCTTATTTGGAATAAAATAATACTAATTTATTAAAATTTTAAAAATTAATAATTAAAAAATAAAATCTATTTACCAAGCGAGTTTAAATAGTTATGAATATTTGAATAATTATTTAATTCAAATCGTTATGATCTTTTGTTTTGTTTATAAAATAATTTTTAATATTCTTACAAGTTTATTCAAAATAAAATAATACTAATATATTAGTATTCTAAAAATTAATAAGTTGGAGATTTAAAAAATAAATTTGTTCACCAAACTAGCTTAAATAGTTACGTCTATTTGAACTAATATCTATATCAAATCATTATGATATTTTGTTTTGTTGTAAAACAGTTATTTCTATTCATACAAAATTATTCACTATAAAATAATACTAATTTATTAGTATTTCAAAAATTAATAAGAGATTTAAAAACTTAATCTTTATATAGAACCAGTTCAAATAATTATGATTGTTTAAACAATTTTCTATATCAAATTATTATGATATTTGTTTTGTCATAAAGCAATTGTTTTTGTTCATACAAGCTTATTTGGAGTAAAATCTTGATAAATTAATAATATTCTAAAAATTAATAAGAGATTTTAAAAATAAATGTGTTTGCCAAACCAGTTCAAATAATTAAGACTATTATATCAATTATCTATTTGAAATCATTCTGACCTTTTATTTGTCATAAAATGGTATTTTCAATTCATACATGCTTATTCAAAATAAAATACTTCTAATTTACTAGCATTTAGAAAATTAATAAACAACAAATTTTAAAAAATAAATTTGTCTATCGAACAAGTTCAAATAGTTATGACTATTTAAACAATTATCTATTTAAAATAAATGACCTTTTGTTTTATCATAAAACAATTGTTTCAATTTATAAAACATTATCTAAAATAAAATAATATTACTTTATTGATACTTCAAAATTTGATGTATTAGAGATTTAAAAAATAAGCTAGTTTTATCGAATTGGTTCAAATAATTATGGCCATTTGAACAATTATCTATTTCAAATCATTACAAACTTTTGTTTTTTCATAAAACAATTGTTTTTCATCATACAAGCCTGTTCAAAATAAAATAATATTAATTTATCAAAATTTTAAAAGTAATAACTAGGAGATTTAAAAAATAAATATGTTTACTGAACCGATTCTTATTTGAACAATGATCTATTTTAAATTGTTATAGCCTTTTGTTCTATCGTAAAATAATTGTTTCAATTCATATAAGCTTATTTGGAATAAAATAATACTAATTTAATAATATTCCAAAAATTAATAACTAAGAGATTTAAAAAATAATATGTTTGCTGAAGTAGTTCAAACAATTAAGACTATGTGAACAATTATCTATTTGAAATTGTTATGACCTATTTTTTGTCATAAAACAATTGTTTCAGTTCATAATAGCTTATTCAAAATAAAATAATGCTAATTTATTAATATTTCAAAAATTAATATGTTATTTAAAAAGTGAATCTATTTATCAAATCAGTTCAAATAATTACGGCCATGCCAATAATTATCTATTTCAAATCGTTATTACCTTTTGTTTTGTCATATAACAATTGTATTTGAACATTCACGCTTATTTAGAATAAAATAATACTAATTTATTAATCTTTCAAAAATTAATAAGTAAGAGATTTAAAAAATAAATCTATTTATTGAACTAGTTTAAATAGCAGCAACTATTTAAATAATTGTAAACTTCAAATTGTTATAACCTTTTATTTTGTCATAAAACAATTATTTTTGTTCATACTAGCTTATTCGAAATAAAATAATACTAATCTAATAATGTTCCAAAAATTAATAACTAAGAGAATTAAAAAATAAATTTGTTTGCCAAACCAGTTTAAATATTTAAGACTATATGAACAATTATCTACTTCAAATCGTTATGATCTTTTGTTTTGTCATAAAATAAGTTTTGTTGAATTCATAATAGCTTATACGGAATAAAATAAAATGAATTTATTAATATTTCAAAAATTACTAAGTAAGAGATTTGAAAAATAATTCTATTTGCCTAACCAGTTCAAATAATTATGATTATTTGAACAATTATATATTTCAAATCATTTTGACCTTTTGTTTTGTCATAAAACAAATTTTTTTGTTCATATAAGTTTGTTTGGAATAAAGTAGTACTAATATATTAATATTTCAAATATTAATAAGAGATTTAAAAAATAAATCTATTTTTCAAATTAGTTCAAATAATTATGACTATTTGAGCAATTATTTATTCAAATTGTTATGACTCTTTGTTTTGTTATAAAAGAATTATTTCTATTCATACATGTTTAATCAGATTAAAATAATACTAATTTATTAATATTTCAGCAGTTGATAAGTAAAAAATTTAAAAAATAAATATGTTTACCAAACTAGATCAAGTAATCATGATTTTTTGAATAATTATCTATTTCAAATCGTTATGACCTTTTGTTTTGTCATAAAAGAAATGTTTTAGTTCATATAAGCTTATTCAAAATAAAATAATGCTAATTTATTTGTAATCCAAAAATCAATAATAAAGAAATTTAAAAAAATGAATCTGCTTACTAAACAAGTTTAAATAATTATGACTATTTGAACAATTATCTATTTGAAATCACTATACCTTTTGTTTTGTCATAAAATTTTTTTTTTATTAATACAATCTTATTTCAAATAATATAAATCAAATTTATTAATATTAAGACAATTATTAAGTAAAAGATTTAAAAAGTAAAGTTGTTTACCGAACAAGTTCAAATCGTTATGACTATTTGTGCAATTATTTATTTCAACTTGTTATGGCTTTTTATTTTGTCATAAAACAATTTTTTTTGTCATACAAGTTTATTCAAATTAAAATAATATTAATTTATTAATATTTCAACAATTAATAAGTAAAAGATTTAAAAAAATAAATATGTTTACCAAACAAGTTCAAATAATCATGACTATTTGAATAATTATCTATTTCAAATCATTATGACCTTTTTTTATAGTAAAATAATTGTTTCAGTTCATATAAGTTTATTTGAAGTAAAATAATACTAATTTATTAATAATCCAAAAATTAATGAGTAAGAGAACCAAAAAAAGAATTTGTTTACCAAATAAGTTTTAATAGTTATGACTACCTAAACAATTATCTATTTCAAAATATTATGACCTTTCATTTTGCCACAAAACAATTGGTTTTGTTCATGCAATCTTGTTTTGAATAAAATAATTTAAATTTATTAATATTCCATAAATTAATAAGAAAAAATATGTTTTCTAAACATGTTCAAATAGTTATGACTATTTGAATAATTATCTATTTCAAATCATATGATCTTTTGTTTTGTCATAAACTAATTGTTTTTGTTCGTAAAAGCTTACTCGAAATAAAATAATACTAATTTATTAAAATTCAAAAAATTAGTAAGGAAAATATTTAAAAAATAAATCTATTTAAAAAGCAAGTTCAAATAGTTTAGACTATTTGAACAATTATTTATTTCAAATCGTTATGATCTTTTGTTTTGTCATAAAACAATTGTTTCTATTCATACAAGTTTATTCAAAATAAAATAATACTAATTTATTAATATTCTAAAAATTAATAAGTTGGAGATTTAAAAAATAAATATGTTTGCCGAACAAGTTCAACTAGTCATGTCCATTTGAACTATTATCTATTTCAAATCATTATGACATTTTGTTTTGTAGTAAAAAAATTATTTTTATTCAAGAAAAATTATTCAGAATAAAATAATACTAATTTATTAATATTTCAAAAATTAATATAGATTTAAAAACAAAATACGTTTACCAAACTAGTTTAAATAGTTATGACTATTTTAATAATTATCTATCTCAAATAGTATGATCTTTGTTTTGTCATAAAAAAATTGTTTCTATTCATACAAGCTTATTTAGAGTAAAATAATGCTAAACTAATAATATTCTAAAAATTAATAAGCATGATATTTAAAAAATAAATGTGTTTGTCCAACCAGTTATAATAGTTAAGACTATTAGAACAATTATCTATTTTAAATCGTTATGACCTTTTCTTTTGTCATAAAATTTTTTTTTTCAGTTCATACAAGCTAATTTGAAATAAAATAATATAATTTTATTAACATTTAGAAAATTAATAAGCAATAAATTTAAAAAAAATAAATCTTTTTACTAAACAAGTTCAAATAGTTATGACTATTTGAACAATTATCTATTTAAAATCATTATGACCTTTTGTTTTATCATAAAACAATTGTTTCAGTTCATAAATACTTATCCAAAATAAAATAATATTACTTTATTAATATTTCAAAAATTGAAAAGTTGAAGATTTAAAAAATTAATTAGTTTTTCAAATCAGTTCAAATAATTATGGCCATTTAAACAATTATCTATTTCAAATCGTTATGAACTTTTGTTTTCTTATAAAATAATTGTTTTTCATCATACAAGCTTATTTAAAATAAAATAATACTAATTTATTAATATTTCAAAAATTAAAAAGTAGGAGAATTAAAAATAAATATACTTACTAGACTAGTTTAAATAGTTATTACTATTTGAATGATTATATATTCAAATCGTTATAACCTTTTGTTTTATTGTAAAACAAATATTTATGTTCATACAAGCTTATTTGGAATAAAATAATACTAATCTAATAATATTATGAAAATTAATAACTAGGAGATTTAAAGAATAAATTTGTTTGCTGAACCAATTCAAATATTTAAGGCTATATGAATAATTATCTATTTCAAATCGTTATGACCTTTTCTTTTGTCGTAAAACAACTATTTTTGTTCATATAAGTTTGTTTTGAATAAAATAATATCAATTTATTAATATTTTAAAAATTAATAAGAGATTTAAAAAATAAATCTATTTACCAAACCAACTCAAGTAGTTATAACAATTTAAATAATTATTTATTTCAAATCATTATGACCATTTGTTTTGTCATAAAACAATTGTTTGTGTTGATACAATCTTATTTAGAATAAAGTAATGCTAATTTATTGATATTCTAAAAATTAATAAGTAATGGATTTAAAAATGAATCTGTTGGCCTAACCAGTACAAATAGTTATAATTGTTTGAACAATTATCTATTTCAAAGCACTATGACCTTTTGTTTTGTTATAAAACAATTGTTTCTGTTCATATAAGTTGACTAGGAATAACATAATTCTAATTTATTAATATTCCAAAATTAATAAGTAAGAGATTTAAAAACTAAATTTGTTTATTGAACAAGTTAAAATAGTTATGACTATTTAAACAATTATCTATTTCAAATTGCTATAAGATTTTGTTTTGTCATAAAATATTTTTTTCTATTCATGCAAGCTTATTTCAATTAAAATAATGCAAATTATTAATATTTGACAACTAATAAGTAAAATTTTTAAAAATAAATTTATTTACCGAATAAGTTTAAATAGTTATAACTATTTGAATAATTATTTATTTCAAATCGTTATGACTTTTTGTTTTGTCATAAAACAATTGTTTTTGTTTATACAAGTTTATTTGGATTAAAATAATATTAATTTATTAATATTTCAACAATTATTAAGTAAAAGATTTAAAAATAAAAACGTTTTCCAAACAAGTTCAAATAGTCATAACTACTTGAATAATTATCTATTTCAAGTCGTTATGACCTTTTGTTTTGTCATAAAACAATTATATCAGTTCATATAGGCTTATTCGAAATAAAATAATACTAATTTATTAATATTACAAAACTTAATGAGTAAAAGATTTAAAATATGAATCTTTTTACTAAACAGTTCAAATAGTTATGACTATTTGAACAATTATCTATTTCAAATTGTTATGACCTTTTGTTTTTTCATAAAATAATTGTTTCTACTCATACAAGCTTATTTCAAAAAAAGTAATATAAATTTATTAATATTTCAAAAATTAATAAGTAAAAATTTTAAAAATAAATATGTTTTTTGAACACGATCAAATAGTTATGACTATTTAAATAATTATCTATTTAAATAGTTGTGACCTTTTGATTTGTCATAAACCAATTGTTTCTCTTCATACAAACATATTCGAAATAAAATAATACTAATTTATTAATATTCCAAAAACTAATGGGTAAAAAATGTAAAAAGTAAATTTGTTTACTATGCAAGTTTAAATAATTATGATTGTTTGAACAATTATTTATTTTATATAGTTATGATGTTTTGTTTTGTCATAAAACAATTGTTTCTATTCATACAAGTTTATTTGGAATAAAATAATACTAATATATTAATATTCTAAAAATTAATAGGTAGGAGATTTAAAAAATAAATCTTTTTATCAAACAAGTTCAAATACTCATGTCCATTTGAACAACTATCTATTTCATATCATTATGACCTTTTGTTTTGTAGTAAAACAATTATTTCTATTCATGCAAAATTGTTTAGAATAAAATAATACTAATTTATTAATATTTTGAAAATTAATAAGCAAGAGATTTAAAAACTAAAGCTATTTTCTAAACCAATTCAATTAGTTATAACTGTTTGAATAAATATCAATCTCAAATCATTATGATCTTTGTTTTCTCATAAAACAATTGGTTCTGATCATACAAACTTATTCGGATAAAAATAATACTAATTTAATAATATTCTAAAAATTAATAAGAGATTTATAAAATAAATTTGTTTGCCAAACCAATTCAAATAATTAACTATTAGAATAATTATCTATTTCAAATTGTTCTAACCTTTGTATAGTCATATAATAATTGTTTCAGTTTATACAAACTTATTTGGAATAAAATAATACTAATTTATTAACATTCAAAAAATTAATAAGCATTAGATTTGAAAAAATTAATTTGTTTACTGAATAAGTTTAAATAGTTATGACTATTTGAACAATTATCTACTTAAAATCATTATGACCATTTGTTTTATCATCAAACAATTGTTCTAGTTCATAAAAGCTTATCCAAAATAAAATAATAATACTTTATTACTATTTTTAAAATTAATAAGTAATAGATTTAAAAAATAAATTAGTTTATCGAATCAGCTCAAATAATCATGGCTTTTAAACAGCCATCTGTTTCAATTCATTATTACCTTTTTTGTTATCATAAAATAATTGTTTTTCAACATGCAAGCATTTTTGAAATAAAGTAATACTAATTTATTAATATTTCAAGAATTAATCAGTAAGAGATTTAAAAAGTAAATTGCTTACCAAACCATTTAAAATATTTTTTACTATTTGAATAATTATCTATTTCAAATCATTATAACTTTTATTTTGTCATCAAACAATTGGTTCTGTTCATACTATTTTATTTGAAAAAAAAATAATACTAATTAATAATATTTCAAAACTTAATAGCCAAGAAAATTAAAAAATAAATCTAATTACCGAGCCAATTCAAATAGTTAAGACTATATGAACGATTATCTATTTCAAATCATTATGACCTTTTCTTTTGTTGTAAAACAATTGTTTTGTTCGTACAAGCTTATTCGGATTAAAATAATACTAATCATTAATAAGAAATTTAAAAAATAAATTTATTTACCGAATCAGTTCAAATGGTTAAGACTATTAGAATAATTATCTATTTCAAATCATTATAATATTTTGTTTAGTCATAAAACAATTGTTTTAGTTTATATAAGCTTATTTAGAATAAATTAATACTAATTTATTAACATTCAAAAAATTATAAGAGATTTACAAAAATAAATTTGTTTACCAAACAAGTTCAAATAGTTATTTGAATAGTTGTCTATTTAAAATCGTTATAACCTTTTGATTTATCATAAAACAATTGTTTCAGTTAATAAAAGCTTAGATGGAACAAAATAATACTAATTTATTAATATTTCCTAAATTAATAAGTAAGAAATTTAAAAAATAGATTTGTTTACCTAATTAGTTAAAATAATTATGGCCATTTGAATGATTATTTATTTCAAATCATTATGACCTTATGTTTTATCGTAAAACAATTCTTTTTTATGATACAAGCTTATTTGAAATAAAATAATACTAATTGATTAATATTTTAAATTAATATGTAATAGATTTAAATAATAAATCTATTTACCAAACTAGTTCAAATAGTTATGACTAATTGAACAAATATCAATCTCAGATCATTAAAATCTTTGTTTTGTCATAAAATAATTGTTTGTCATATAAGCTTATTTGGTTAAAAATAACACTAATTTAATAATATTCAAAAAATTAATAAGTAAGAGATCTAAAAAATAAATATGTTTATCGAACTAATTCAAATGTTTAAAATTGTTAGAATAATTATCCATTTCAAATTGTTCTAACCTTTACTTTAGTCATAAAATATTTGTTTCATATTTTACAAGCTTATTCAAAATAAAATAATCTAAATTTATTAACATTTGGAAAATTAATAAGAAAAATATTTGAAAAAATAAATCTATTTACCGAACAAGTTCAAATAGTTATGACTATATGAACAATTATTTATTTAAAATCATTATGACCTTTTGTTTTGACATAAACAATTGTTTCAGTTCATTAAAGCTTATCCAAAAAATAATACTATTTTCTTAATATTTCAAAAATTAATAAGCAAGAGTTTAAAAAATAAATTTGTTCACCGAACAAAGTTACTAGTTACAACTATTTGAACAATTGTCTATTTAAAATTGATATGACTTTTTGTTTTGTCATAAAACAATTATTTCAGTTCATACAAGCTTATTCGAAATAAAATAATACTAATTTGTTAATATTTCAAAAATTAATAAGTAAGTGATTTAAAAAATGAATTTGTTTATGGAACCAATTCAAATAATTATCGCTATTTCAATAATTATCTATTTCAAATAGTTATTACCTTTTGTTTGGTCATATAACAATTTTTTTGATCATATAAAGCTTATTCAAAATAAAATAATACTAATTTATTAATCTTTTAAAAATTAATAAGAGATTTAAAAAATAAATATGTTTACCAAACAAGTTTAAATAATAATAACTATTTGAACAATTGTATACTTCAAATCGTTATAACCATTTGTTCTGTCATAAAATAATTATTTCTATTCGTGCAAACTTATTCAAAATAAAATAATACTAATCTAATAATATTTCAAAAACTAATAACTAAGAGATTTAAAAAATAAATTTGTTTGTCGAACCAGTTCAAATAGTTAAGCTATATGAACAATTATTTATTTCGAATCATTATGACCTTTTGTTTTATCATAAAATAATTTTTTCAATTCATACTAGCTTATTCAAAATAAAATAAAATAAATTTATTAATATTTCAAAAATTAATAAGTAAGAGATTAAAAAATAATTTTGTTTACCTAACCAATTCAAATAATTATAACTATTTGAATAATTATCTATTTCAAATCATTATAACCTTTTGTTTTATCATAAAACAAATGTTTTTGTTCATACAAGTTTATTCAGAATAAAAAAATATTAACCTATTAATGCTTTGAAAATTAATAAGAGATTTAAAAAATAAATCTATTTATCAAATTATTTCAAATAGTTGTGACTATTTAAGCAATTATTTATTTCAAATCTTATGACTTTTTGTTCTATTATAAAAAAAATAGCTTTTGTTCACACAAATTTATTTGAATTAAAATATTACTACTTTATTAATATTTTGACAATTAATAAGAAAAAAATTTTAAAAATAAATATGTTTATCGAACTAGATCAAATAGTCATGACTATTTGAATAATTATCTATTTCAAATAATTATGACATTTTGTTTTGTCATAAAAAAATTATTTCAATTCATACAAGCTTATTCAAAATAAAATAATACTATGCTATTAATATTCCAAAAATTAATAATTGAGAGATTTAAAAAATGAATCTGTTTACTGAACAAGTTTAAATAATTATGACTATTTGAACAATTATCTATTTGAAATTTCTATAACCTTTTCTTTTGTCATAAAATGATTTATTCTATTCATATAAGCTTATTTTGAATAAAATAATACAAATTTATTAATATTAATACAATTAATAAATGAAAGATTTAAACAATAAATATGTTTACTGAACAAGTTCAACTCATTATGACTATTTGAACAATTATTTATTTTAAATTGTTATGACTTTTTTTTTTGTCATAAAACAATTGTTTCTGTTCATTCAAGCTTATTTGGATTAAAATAATATTAATTTGTTAATATTTTGACAATTAATAAGTAAAAGATTTAAAAAAATATGTTTGCCGAACAATTTATTAATATTCCAAAAATTAATGAGTAAGAGCATTAAAAAAATAAATCTGTTTACCAAACAAGTTCAAAAAGTTATGACTATCTAAACAATTATATATTCCAAGACATTATTACCTTTGTTTCGTCATAAAACAATTGGTTCGATTCATGCAAGAATAATTCGAATAAAATATTATAAATTTATTAATATTTCAAAAATTAATAAGTAAAAATTTAAAAATAAATATGTTTTCTGAACATGTTCAAATATTTATGACTGTTTGAACAATTATCTATTTCAAATGGTTATGACCATTTGTTTTGTCATAAACCAATTGTTTCTATTCAATCAAGCTTATTCGAAATAAAATAATACTAATTTATTAACATTTCAAAATTAATAAGTAAATGATTTAAAAAATAAATTTGTTTACCGAACGAGTTCAAATAGTTATGACTATTTGAACAACTATTTATTTCAAATCATTATGATCTTTTGTTTTGTCATAAAACAATTGTTTCTATTCATACAAATTTATTTTAAACAAAATAATACTAATTTATTAATATTCTAAATATTAATATGTTGAAGATTTAACAAATTAATCTATTTATCGCACAAGTTCAACTAGTCATGTCCATTTGAATTATTATGTATTTCAAATCGTTATGACATTTTGTTTTGCTGTAAAATAATTGTTTCTATTCATACAAAATTATTTAGAATAAAATAATACCAATTTATTATTATTTTAAAAATTATTAAGAGATTTAAAAGTAAATCTCTTTACCGAACCAGTTCAAATAGTTATGACTATTTGGATAATTATCTATCTCAAATCATTATGATCTTTATTTTGTCCTAAAACATTTGTTTCTATTCATACAACCTTATTTAGAGTAAAATATTGCTAAATTAAAAATATTCCAAAAATTAATAAATAAAGATTTAAAAAATAAATGTGTTTGTCGAACCAGTTTAAATAGTTAATACTATTAGAACAATTATCTATTTCAAATCATTTTGACCATTTGTTTAGTCATAAAATAATTGTTTTAGTTCATAATGCTTATTCAAAATAAAATAATACTAATTTATTAACATTTATAAAATTAATAGGCAAGAAATTAAAAAAATAAATCTGTTTATCAAACAAGTTCAAATAGTGATGACTATTTGAACAATTATCTATTTAAAATCATTATGACCTTTTATTTTATCATAAAACAATTGTTTTAATTCATAAAAGCTTGAACAATTATCTATTTCAAATTGTTATGAACTTTTGTTTTCTCATAAAATAATTGTTTTTTATCATATAAGCCTATTTGAAATAAAATAATACTAATTTATTACTATTTCAAAAATCAATACGTAGGAGATTGAAAAAATAAATCTGTTTACTGAAGCAGTTCAAATACTTATGAATATTTGAACAATTATATATTTCAAATTGTTATAACCTTTTGTTCTGTCATAAACCAATTATTTTTGTTCATACAAGCTTATTCAGAATAAAATAATGCTAATGTAATAATATTCAGAAAAGTAAGAACTAAGAAAAATAAATTTGTTTGCTGAGCCAGTTCAAATAGTTAAGGCTATATGAACAATTCTTTATTTCAAATCGCTATGACCTTTTGTTTTGAATTAAACAATATTTTTAGTACTTACTAACTTATTTGGAATAAAATAAAACAAATTTATTAATATTTCAAAAATTAATCAGTAAGAGATTTAAAAAATAATTATATTTGCTAAACCAATTTAAATAATTATAACTATTTGAACAATTATCTATTTCAAATCGTTATGACGTATTGTTTTATCATAAACAAATGTTTTTATTCAAATAAGTTTGTTCGGAATAAAGTAATATTAATTTATTAGTATTTTAAAAATTAATAAGTAAGAGAATTAAAAAATAAATTTGTTTACTAAACCAGTTTAATTAATTTAACTATTTGAACAATTATTTATTTCAAATTGTTATGACCATTTGTTTTATCATAAAAAAATTGTTTCTATTCATATAGTCTTATTCTGAATAAAGTAATGCTAATTTATTAATACTCTAAAAATTAATAAGTAATGGATTTAAAAAATGAATCTGTTGGCTTGACCAATGCAAATAGTTATGATTGTTAAACAATTATGTACTTCAAATCATTATAACCTTTTGTTTTATCACAAAACAATTGGTTATGTTCGTACAAGTTTATTTGAAATAACATAAGTCTAACATATTAATATTCTGAAACTTAATAAGCAAGAGATTAAAAAAATGAATCTGTTAACTTAATAAGTTCAAATAGTTATGACCATTTGAACAATTATCTATTTCAAATTGCTATAACCTTTTGCTTTGTGATAAAATAATTTTTTCTATTCATACAAGCTTATTTCAAATAAAATAATACAAATTTATTAATATTCAACCAATTAATAAGTAAAAGATTTAAAAAAATAAATCTATTTATCGAATAAGTTTAAATAGTTATAACTATTTGAACAATTATTTATTTTAAATTGTTATGACTTTTTGTTTTGTCATAAAACAATTGCTTTGGTTCATACAAGCTTATTTGGATTAAAATAATATTAATTTATTAATATTTTAAAATTTAATAAGTAAGAGATTTTAAAAATAAATATGTTTATTGAATAAGTCCAAATAGTCATAACTATTTAAATAATTATCTATTTCAAATCATTATAATATTTTGTTTCATTATAAAACAATTGTATCAGTTCATATAAGCTTATTCGAAACAAAATAATATTAATTTATTGATATCCTAAAAATTAATGAGTAAGAGATTTAAAAAATGAATTTATTTATCGAACAAGTTTAAATAGTTATGACTATCTGAAAAATTATCTATTTCAAATCATTTTGAATGTTTGTTTTGTCGTAAACAATTATTTCTATTCATACAAGCTTATTTTTAACAAAATAATATAAATTTATTAATATTCCAAATATTAATAAGTAGAAATTAAAAAAAATAAATCTATTTTTTGAACACGTTCAAATAGTTTTGACTATTTGAACAATTATCTATTTCAAATAGTTTTGACCTTTTGTTTTGTCATAAACCAATTGTTTCTATTCATATAAGCTTATTCAAAATAAAATAATACTAATTTATTAATATTCCAAAAATTAATAAGTAAAAGATTTAAAACATAAATGTGTTTATTGAATAAGCTCGAATAGTTATGATAGTTTAAATAATTATTTATTTTGAAATGTTATGATCTTTTATTTTATCATAAAAAATTGTTTATATTCATACAAATTTATTCGAAATAAAATAATACTAATTTATTAATATTGTAAAAATTAATAGGTAGGAGATTTAAAAAATAAATTTGTTTACTAAACAAGTTCAAATAGTAATATCCAATTTGAACAATTATCTATCTCAAATCGTTATGATCTTTATTTTGTAATAGAATAATTGTTTCTTTTCATATAAGCTTATTTTGATTAAGATAATACTAATTTAATAATAAAAAATAAATGTGCTTTGTCGAACTAGTACAAATAGTTAAGACTATTCGAATAACTATCTGTTTCAAATCATTTTGACCTTTTATTTAGTCATAAAACAATTATTTTAGCTCATATAAGCTTATTCGAAATAAAATAATACTAATTTATTAACATTCAAAAAATTAATAAGAGATTTTAAAAAATACATATGTTCACCGAACAATCTCAAATAGATATGACTATTTGACCAATTATCTATTTAAAATCGTTATGGCCTTCTGTTTTGTCATAAAACAATTGTTTAGTTCATAAAAACTTATTCAAAATAAAATAATACTAGTTTATTAATATTTTTGAAATTATTAAGTAAGAGATTTAAAAACTAAAACTATTTTTCATACTAGTTCAAATAGTTATGATCATTTGAAAAAATATCAATCTCAAATCGTTATGATCTTTGTTTTGTCATAAAAAAATTGTTTATGATCATACAAGCTTATTCGAATAACAATAATGCTAATTTAATAATATTTCAAAAATTAATAAGGAAGAGATTTAAAAATAAATGTATTTGTCGAATCAGTTCAAATGGTTAAAACTATTGAAATAATTTTCTATTTCAAATCATTATAACCTTTTGTTTATTCATAAAATAATTATTTTAGTTCATACAAGCTTAGTCGAAATAAATTAATGCTAATTTATTAACATTTAAAAAATTAATAAGCAAGCGATTTAAGAAAGTAAAATTGTTTATTGAACAAGTTAAAATAATTATGATTATTTGAACAATTATTTATTTAAAAACGTTATGAACTTTTGTTTTGTCATAAAATAATTGTTTCAATTCATAAAAGCTTATCCAAAATAAAATATTACTATTTCTGTAATATTTCAAAAATTAATAAGTAAGAGATTTAAAAAAATAAATCAGTTTACTGAATCAGTTCAAATAGTTATGGCCATTTGAACAATTATCTATTTCAAATTGTTATTACCTTTTGTTTCATCATAAAACAATTGTTTTTCAACATACAAGCTTATTTGAAATAAAATAATACTAATTTATTAATATTTCAAAAATTAGTAAGAGATTTAAAAAATAAATCTATATGCTGAACTAGTTTAAATAATTATGACTATTTGGACAATTATCTATTTCAAATTGTTATAACTTTTTGTTCTATCATAAAATAATTATTTCTGTTCATACAAGTTTAATTAGAATTAAATACACTAATTTAATAATATTTTGAAAATTCATGACTAAAAAATTAAAAAAATAAATATGTTTGCCAAACCAATTCAAACTGTTAAGACTATATGAACAATTATCTATTTCAAATCATTATGACCTTTTGTGTTGTTGTAAAACAATTATTTCAGCTTATACAAGTTTATTTGAAATAAAATAAAAATAATTTGTTAATATTTCAAAATTTTATAGGTAAGAGATTTGAAAAATAATTCTATTTACAGAACTAATTCAAATAATTATAACTATTTGAATAATTATTTATTTCAAATTGTTATTATTTTTTGTTTTATCACAAAACGATTATTTTTGTTCATATAAGTTTGCTCGAAATAAAATAATATTAATTTATTAATATTTAAAAAATTAATTAGTAAGCGATTTAAAAGGTAAATTAGTTTACCAAACTATTTCAAATAATTTTGACTATTTGTAATAATTATCTATTTCAAATCATTATAAAATTTTATTTGGTCATCAAATAATTGGTTCTGTTTATACTATTTTATTTAGAATAAAATAATACTAATCTAATAATATTTTGAAACTTAACAACCAAGAAAATTAAAAAATAAATCTAATTGTCGAACCAGTTCAACTAGTTAAAACTATATGAACGATTATCAATTTGAAATCATTATGACCTTTTGTTGTCATAAAATAATCTTTTTGTGGATTAAAATAATGCAAATTTAATAATATTTTAAAAATTAATAGGTAAGAGATTTAAAAAATAAATTTATTTACCGAACCAGTTCATATGGTTAAGACTATTAGAACAATGATATATTTCTAATCATTCTAACCTTTTGTTTAGTCATAAAACAATTGTTTTAGTTCATATAAACTTATTCGAAATAAGATAATACTAATTTATTAACATTCAAAAAATTAATAAGAAAGATATTTAAAAGAATAAATCTTTTTACTGAATAAATTCAAGTAGTTATTTCTATTTGAACAATTGTCTATTTAAAATTATTATGACCTTTTGTTTTGTCAAAAACAATTGTTTCAGTTAATACAAGCTTATACTAAATAAAATAATTGTAATTTATTTCTAAAATTAATAAGTAAAAGATTTAAAAAATAAATTTTTTTACCAAATCAGTTAAAATAATTATGGTGATTTGAACAATTATCTATTTCAAATCATTATGAACTTTTTGTTTTGTTATAAAACAATTGTTTTTTATCATACAAGCTTATTCAAAATAAAATAATACTAATTTATTAATATTTCAAAAATTAATAAGTACATGATTTAAAAAATAAATGTGTTTATCTAACCAGTTCAAATAGTTTAAAATATTTCTTTCATATCATATAAGTTTATTCAGAATTAAATAATCCTAATATATTAATATTCAAAAAATTAATAAGCAAGAGATTTGAAAAAATAAATTTGTTTACAAATAAGCTCAAATAGTTATTACTATTTGAACAGTTACTTTGAAAAAATTATTTTATGACAAAATAAAAGGTTATAGTGATTCGAAATAGATAATTGTTTAAAGAGTCATAACTATTTGAAATTGGTCAATAAATAGATTCAGTTTTTAAATCTCTTATGTATTAATTTTTGAAATATTAATAAATTAGATTTATGTTATTCTGAGTCAATTTGTACAAATAGAAACAATTGTTTTATGACAAAATAAATGGTTATAATGATTTGAAATAAATAATTGTTCAAATTGTTATAACTATTTGAATTAGTTTGGTAAATAGATTTACATTTTAAATCCCTTATTAATTTTTAAAATATTAATAAATTAATATTATTTTAATTTGAACAAACTTATATAAACAAAAACATTTGTTTTACGATAAAATAAAACGTCATAATAGTTTGAAATAGATAATTACTCATACAACCTTAACTATTTAAATTGATTCTGCAAAAAAAATTTATTTTTTAAATCTCTTAGTTATTAATTTTCATAATATTATTAGATTAGTATTATTATATCCTGAATAAGCTTGTATGAACATAAATAATTGTTTTATGATAAAACAAAAGGTTATAACGATTTGAAATATATGATTGCTCAAATAGTCATAACTATTTGAACTGGTTCGGTAAGCATATTTATTTTTAAAATTTTCTACTTATTAATTTTTGAAATATTAATAAATTAGTATTATTTTATTCAAAATAGGCTTATATGATGGAAAATAGTTGTTTTATGACAAAACAAAAAATCATAAAGATTTGAAATAGATAATTGTTCAAATGGCAATAATTATTTGAATTGATATGATAAACTGATTTATTTTTTAAATCTCCAACTTCTTAATTTTTGAAATATTAATAAAGTAATATTATTTTATTTTGGATAACTTCTATGAACTGAAACAATTATTTTATGATAAAACAAAAGATCAAAACGATTTTAAATAGATAATTATTCAAATAGTCATAACTATTTGAACTTGTTCGATAAATAGATTTATTTTTTTAAACTTCTTACTTATTAATTTTTTGAATGTTAATAAAAAAGTATTATTTTATTTCAAATAAGCATATATGAACTGAAATAATTATTTTATGACTAAACAAAATGTCAGAATGATTTGAAATAGATAATTATTCTAATAGTCTTAACAATTTGAATTGGTTCAGTAAACACATTAACTTTTTAAATCTCTTACCTATTAATTTTTAAAATATTATTAGTTTAGCAATATTTTACTCCTAATAAGCTTGTATGAATAGAAATAATTGTTTTATGACAAAACGAAGATCATAATGATTTGAGATAGATAATTGTTCAAATAGTCATAACTATTTTGAATTGATTTTGTAAACAAATTTTGTTTTTCAATCTCTTATTAATTTTCAACATATTAATAAATTAGTATTATTTATTTTGAATAATTTTGAATGAATAAAAACAGTTGTTTTATGACAAAACAAAATATCATAACGATTTGAAATAGATAATAGTTCAAATGGACATGACTATTTAAACTTATTCTGTAAAAAAATTATTTAATTAAATCTCAAAATTATTAATTTTTAGAATATTAATAAATTAGTATTATTTTATTTCAAATAAACCTGTACGAATAGAAATAATTGTTTTATGACAAAACAAAAGATTATAACAATTTGAAATAAGTAATTGTTTAAATAATCATAACTATTTGAACTCGCTTGGTAAATAGATTTATTTTTTAAATCTTTTACGTATTAATTTTTGGAATTTTAATAAATTAGTATTATTTTTTCCAAATAAGCTTTTATGAACAGAAACAATGGGTTTATGACAAAACAAAAGGTCATAACAATTTGAAATAGATAATTGTTTAAATAGTCATAATTATATGAATGTGTTCAGAAAACTTATTTATTTTTAAAATTTTTACTTATTAATTCTTGGAATATTAATAAATTTAAATTATTTTGTTCAAAATAAGCTTGCATGAATAGAACTAATTCTTTCATGGCAAAACAAAATGTCATAATTTTTTGAAATAGATAATTATTCAGATAATCATAACTATTTGAACTTATTCGGTAAATAGATTCTTTTTTTAATTCTCTTACTCATTAATTTTTGGAATATTAGTAAATTAGTATTATTTTAGTTCAAACAAACTTATATGAACTGAAACAATTGTTTTATTACAAAAGAAAAGGTCATTATGATTTGAAATAGATAATTATTCAAATAGTCATGACCATCTGAACTTGTTTAGCAAATATATTTATTTTTTAAAATCTTTCACTTATTAATTGTTGAAATATTAATAAATTAGTGATATTTTAATCCAAATAAACTTGTATGAATAAAAACAATTGTTTTATGATAAAACAAAAAGTCATAACAAGTTAAAATAAATAACTGCATAAATAATCATAACGATTTGAACTTATTCGATAAACATATTTATTTTTTATATCTTTTACTTATTAATTGTCTTAATATTAATAAATTTGTATTATTTTATTTGAAATAAGCTTGTATGAACAGAAAAAATTCTTTTATAACAAAACAAAAAGTTATAGTGATTTCAAATAGATAATTATTCAAACAGTCATAATTATTTAAACTTGTTTAGTAACATATTCTTTTTTTAAATTTCTTTATTATTAATTTTCAGATTATTAATAAATTAATATTATTTTATTCCCAATGAGCTTATATGAATTGAAATAATTCTTTTATGACAAAATAAAAGGTCAAGATTATTTGATCTAGTTTGGTAAACATATTTATTTTAAAAATTTTTTACTTAATAAATGTTGAAATATTAATCAATTAGTATTGTTTTAACCAAATAAGTTTGTATGAATAGAAACAATTATTTTATAAGAAAAACAAAATGTCATAACGATTTGAAATAAATAATTGCTCAATAGTCATAACTATTTAAACTAATTTGATAAATATATTTATTTTTTAAATATTTTATTAATATTCAAAATATTAATAGATTAGTATTAATTTATTCCAAACAAACTTATATGAACAAACACATTTGTTTTATCACAATAAAATGTCATAATGATTTGAAATAAATAATTGCTCAAATAGTAATAATTATTTAAACCGGTGAGGTAAACAAAATTATTTTTTAAATCTCTTACTAATTTTTTGAATATTAATAAATTTGTTTTATTTTATTCCAAATAGGCTAGTATGAATTCAAAAAAACTTATTTAATGACAAAGCAAAAGGTCATAATGATTTGAAATAGATAATTGTTCATATAGTCTTAAATATTTGAACTGGTTAGGCAAACAAATTTATTTTTAAATTCTCTTAGTTATTAATTTTTAGAATATTATTGGATTAGTATTATTTTATTTTGAATAAGCTTGTATGAATAAAAATAATTGTTTTATGACATTACAAAGGGTTATAATGATTTGAAGTTTACAATTATTCAAATAGTCATAAAATATTTGAACTAATTTGGTAAATAGATTTATTTTTTAAATCTCATAATTATCAATTTTTGAAAGATTATTAAATTAGTATTATTTTATTCCAAATAAGCTTGAATGTTCAAATACAATTATTATATGACCAAACAAAAGGTAATAATGGTATGAAGTAGATAATTATTGACATGGCCATAATTATTTGAACTAATTTGGTAAACTGATTTACTTTTTAAATCACTTATTAATTTTTGAAATATTAATAAATTCTTATTATTATTTTATTTTGAATGAGCTTGTATAAACTAAAACAATTGTTTTAAGACAAAAAAAAAAGGTCATAATGATTTCAAATAGATAATTATTCATATAGTTTAACTGTTTGAATTGCTTCGGCAAACAAATTAATTTTTTAAATCTCTTAGTTATTAATTTTTGGAATATTATTAAATTAGTATTATTTTATTCAAAATAAGTTTATATGAACTAAAACAATTATTTTATAATAGAACAAAAGGTTATAACAATTTGAAATAGATTATTGTTCAAATAGGAACTGGTTTAGTAAACAAATTTATTTTTTCAAATCTCTTATTAATTTTTGAAATATTAAAAAATTAATATTATTTTATTCCAAATAGGCTTGTATGATGAAAAATAATTGAAATATAACAAAAAAAAAGTTCATAATTATTGAACCAATTTGATAAACTGACTTATTTTTTAAATGTCTAACTTATCAATTTTTGAAATATTAATAAAGTAATATTATTTTACTTTAGATAAGTTTTTATGAACTGAAACAATTGTTTTATGATAAAACAAAATGTCATGTTTATTTTAAATAGATAATTGTTCAAATAGCTATAACTATTTGAACTTGTTTGGTAAAAAGATTATTTTTTTAAATTTGTTGTTTATTAATTTTTTGAATGTTAATAAATTAGTATTATTTTATTTCGAATAAATATATATGAACTGAAAAAATTATTTTATGACTAAACAAAAGGTCAGAACAATTTGAAATAGATAATTATTTTAATAGTCTTAATTATTTGAACTAGCTCAACAAATTCATTTATCTTTTAAATCTCTTATTAATTTTTAGAATACTATTAATTTAGCAATATTTTGCTTCGAATAAGCTTGTATGAATATAAACAATTGTTTTATGACAAAAAAAAAGATTATAACGATTTAAGATAGATAATTATTCAAATAATCAAACTATTAGAATTGGTTTGATAAAAAGATTTAGTTTTTAAATCTCTTATTAATTTTCAAAATATTAATAAATTCATATTATTTTATTTTGAATAATTTTGTATGAACAGAAACAATTTTTTTACGACAAAACAAAATGTCATAACAATTTGAAATAGATAATAGCTCAAATGGATATGACTATTTGAACTTGTTCGGTGAACAAATTTATTTTTTAAATATCCAACTTATTAATTTTTAGACTATTAATAAATTATTAGTATTTTATTTCAAATAAGTTTATATAAATAGAAACAATTGTTTTACAACAAAACAAAAAAAAAAAACATAGCAATTTGAAATAAATAATTATTGAAATAGTCATAACTATTTAAACTCGCTTGGTAAACAGATTTATTTTTAAAATCTTTTACTTATTAATTTTTAAAATTTTAATAAATTAGTATTATTTTATTCCAAATAAGCTTTTATGAATAGAAACAATTGGTTTATGACAAAACACAAGGTTATAATGATTTCAAAATAGATAATTGTTCAAATAGTCATAACTATTTGAACATGTTCAAAAAACATATTTATTTTTTAAATTTTTACTTATTTTTTCAAATATTAATAAATTTATATTATTTTATTCTAAATAAGCTTGCATGAGCAAAGCCAATTATTTTATGACAAAACAAAATGTCATAATATTTTGAAATAAATAATTGCTCATATAGTCATAACTATTTGAACTTGTTCGATAAACAGATTCATTTTTTTAATTCTCTTACTCATTAATTTTTGGAATATTAATAAATTAGTATTATTTTATTTCAAATAAACTTATATGAACTGAAACAATTGTTTTATTACAAAACAAAAGGTCATAATGATTTAAAATAGATAATTATTCAAATAGTTAAAGACTATTTGAACTTGTTAAAAAAGCATATTATTTCTTAAATCTTTTACTTATTTATTATCAAAATATTAATAAATTAATATTATTGTAATTTGAATAAGCTTATATGAACAGAAACAATTGTTTTATGACAAAACAAAAAGTCATAAGAATTTTAAATAAATAATTGTTCAAATAGTCATAAAACTTGAACTTGTTTGGTAAACAAATTTATTTTTTAAATGTTTTACTTATTAATTGTCTTTAAGTTAATAAATTTGTATTATTTTATTTGAAATAAGCTTGTATGAACAAAAAAAATCATTTTATGATAAAAAAAAGGTTATAGCAATTTCAAAATGATAATTATTGAAATAGTCATAATTATTTAAACTTGTTCGACAAACAGATTCATTTTTTAAATCTCTTATTAAATTTTATAATATTAATAACTTAGTATTATTCTATTTTGAATAAGCCTATATGAACTAAAATAATTTTTTTATGACAAAACAAAATGTCATAACGATTTGTACATAATTATTCAAATAGTAATGACTATTTAATCTAGTTCAGTAAACATTTTTATTTTTAAAATTTTTTATTTATTAATTTTTGAAATATTAATAAATTAGTGTTATTTTAATCCTACTAAGCTTGTATGAATAGAAACAGTTGTTTTATAACAAAACTATTTTAATCCTACTAAGCTTGTATGAATAGAAACAATTGTTTTATAACAAAACAATAAGTCATAATGATTTGAAATAAATAATTGCTCAAATAGTCATAACTATTTGAATTCGTTTAATAAATAGATTTATTTTTTAAATCTCTTATTAATTTTTGAAATATTAATAGATTAGTATTACTTTATTCCAAACAAACTTATATGAACATAAACATTTTTTTTATGACAAAACAAAAGGTCATAACGATTTGAAATAAATATTTGTTCAAATAGTCATAATTATTTGAACTAGTTAGGTAAATGGAATTATTTTTTAAATTTCTTACTTATTAATTTTTAAAATATTAATAAATTCATTTTATTTTATTCCAAATAAACTAGTATGAATTAAAAAAAAACTTATTTTATGACAAAACAAAAGGTCATAACATTTGAAATAGATAATTGTTCATATAGTTTTAAATATTTGAACTGGTTCGGCACACAAATTTATTTTTTAATTCTCGTAGTTATTAGTTTTTAGAATATTATTATATTAGTATTATTTAATTCTAAATAAGCTTGTATGAACAAAAATATTTGTTTTATGATAGAACAAAAAGTTATAATGATTTGAAGTCTATACTTGTTCAAATAGTTAGATATTTGAACTAGTTTGGTAAACAGATTTATTTTTTAAATTTCTTACTTATTAATTTTTGAAAGATTAATAAATTAATATTATTTTATTTTTAATAGGCTTGAATGATAAAAAAATTTGTTATATGACCAAACAAAAGGCCGTAATTTTTTATAAATAGATAATTATTCATATAGCCTTAATTATTTGAATTGCTTTGATAAACAAATTTATTTTTTGAATCTCTTAGTTATCAATTTTTTGAATATTATTAAATTAGTATTATTTTATTCCAAATAAGCTTATAGGAACTAAAACAATTATTTTATAATAGAACAAAAAGTCATAATGATTTGAAATAGATAATTGTTCAAATAGAAACTAGTTTGGTAAATAGATTTATTTTTAATTCTCTTACTTATTAATTTTTTAAATATTAATAAATTAGTATTATTTTATTCTGAATAGGCTTGTATGATGAAAAAAAATTGTTTTATGATAAAACAAAAGTTTGTAATGACTTGAACTAGAAAATTGTTTAAATGGCTATAATTATTTGAAGCGATTTGACAAACTAACTTATTTTTTAAATCTTTAACTTTTCAATTTTTAAATATTAATAAAGTAATATTATTTTATTTCGAATAAGCTTTTATGAATTGAAACAGTCATTTTATGATAAAACAAAAGGTCATACTTCTTATAAATAGATAATTGTTCAAATAGTTGTAACTAGTTGAACCTGTTCAGTAAACAGATTTTTTTTAATTTTTTATTTATTAATTTGTCGAATATTATTAATTTAGCAATATTTTACTTCGATTAAGCTTGTATCAACAGAAACAATTATTTTATGACTAAACAAAGATCATAATGATTTGAGATAGATAATTGTTGAAATAGTCATAACTATTTGAACTGGTTTGATAAATAGATTTAGTTTTTAAATCTCTTATTAATTTTTGAAATATTAATAAATTAGTATTATTTTATTTTGAATAATTTTTTATAAATAGAAATAATTGTTTTACAACAAAACAAAATGTTATAACTATTTGAAATAGATAATAGCTCAAATGGACATAACTATTTGAACTTGTTTGGTGAACAGATCTATTTTTTAAATCTCTAACTTATTAATTTTTAGAATATTAAAAAATTAGCATTATTTTATTTCAAATAAAATTGTATGAATAGAAAAAATTATTTTATGACAAAACAAAAGATCATAACAATTTGAAATAAATAATTGTTCAAGAAGTCATAACTATTTGAACTCACTTAGTAAATAGATTTATTTTCTTAAATCTTTTACTTATTAATTTTTGGAATTTTGATAAATTAGTATTATTTTATTCCGAATAAGCTTTTATGGATAGAAACAATTGGTTTATGACAAAACAAAAGATCATAATGATTTGAAATAGATAATTGTTCAAATAGTCATAACTATTAAACATGTTCAGAAAACATATTAATTTTTAAAATTTTTACTTATTAATTTTTGGAATATTAATAAATTTATATTATTTTATTTGAAATAAGCTTGCTTGAACAGAACCAATTGTTTTATGACAAAACAAAAGGTCATAATGTTTTGAAATAGATAATTGTTTAGATAGTCATAACTATTTAAACATGTTTGGTAAATAGATTAATTGTTTACTTCTCTTACTCATTAATTTTCAAAATATTAATGAATTAGTATTATTTTATTTCAAATAAGCTTATCTAAATTGAAACAATTGTTTTATTATAAAACAAAAGGTCATAAGGATTAGAAATAAATAATTATTCAAATAATCAAGATTATTTGAACTTATTCAGTAAACATATTTATTTTTTAAAATCTTTTACTTATTATTTGTTGAAAATATTTATAAATTAATATTATTTTAATTCGAATAAGCTTGTATGAATAGAAACAATTATTTTATGACAAAACAGAAAGTCCTAACAATTTGAAATAAATAATTGTTCAATTAGTTATAAAGATGTGAACTTGTTTGGTAAACATATTTATTTTTTAAATCTTTTACCTATTAATTGTCGTAATATTAATAAATTATATTATTTTATTTGAAATAAGCTTGTATGAATAGAAAAAATCATTTTGTGACAAAACAAAAGGTTATAACAATTTCAAATAGATAATTGTTCAAATAGTCATAATTATTTAAACTTATTTGGTAAACATATTCATTTCTTAAATCTCTTAGTTATTAATTTTCAGAATATTAATAACTTAGTAATTTTTATTTCAAATAAGCTAATATGAACTAAAATAATTTTTTTATAACAAAACAAAAGGTCATAATGATTTGAAATAATATTTATTCAAATAGTCATGGACTATATGATTTTGTTTGATAAACATATTTATTTTTTAAAAATTTTTACTTATTAATTGTCAAAATATTAATAAATTATTAGTAATGGTTTTATCTGAATAAACTTTTATGAGCATAAATTATTGTTTTGTAACAAAACAAAAAATCATAAGAATTTAAAATAAATAATTACTCAAATAGTCCTAACTTTTTGAACTAATTTGTTAAAAAAATTTATTTTTTAAATCTATTATTAATTTTTGAAATATTAATATATTTTTATTATTTTATTCTGAACAAACTAATTTGAAGAAAAACATTTGTTTTATGACAAAACGAAAAGTCATAGTGATTTGAAAAAGAGAATTACTCAAATAGTAATAATTATTTAAAATGGTTAGGTAAACAAAATTATTTTTTAAATCTCTTACATATTAATTTGTGAAATATTAATATATTCATTTTATTTTAATCTAGATAAGCTAATATGAATTGAAAATTTTGTTTCATGAAAAAACAAAAACAATTTAAAATAGATAATTGTTCATGTAGTCTTAACTATTTGAACTAGTTTGGCAAACAAATTTATTTTTTAAATTTCTTAGTTATTAATTTTAGGAATAGTTTTATATTAGTATTATTTTATTTTGAATAAGCTTGTATGAATAGAAATAATTGTTTTATGACAAAACAAAATGTTATAACGATTTGAAGTATACAATTATTCAAGTAATCATAACTATTTAAATTGGTTCCGTAAATAGATTTATATTTTAAAAACTCTTACTTATTAATTTTTGAAAGATTAATAAATTACTATTATTTTATTTCAAATAAACATATATGATAAAAATCAATTGTTATATGACCAAACAAAAGGTAATAATGATTTGAAATAGATAATTGTTGAAATGGCCATAATTATTTGAACTAATTCGGTAAATAGATTCACTTTTTAAGTCACCTATTAATTTTCAGAATAGTGATAAATTAGTATTATTTTATTTTGACTAAGCTTGTATGAATTCAAACAATTGTTTTATGATAAAACAAAAGGTTATAATGATTTTAAATAGACAATTGTTCAAATAGTCATCACTATTTAAACTTGTTCGGTAAACAAATTTATTTTTTTAGATCATTTCTATATTTATTTTTTGAATGTTAATAAATTTAGATTATTTTATTCTGAATAAGCATGTAAGATATGAAACAAATATTTTATGACTAAACAAAAGGTTCATACAATTTGAAATAGATAATTATTCTAATAGCTTTAACTATTTGAATTGGCTCGGTAAACACATTTATTTTTTAAGTCTCTTACTTATTAATTTTTAGAATATTATTAAATTAGTATTATTTTTGACCAAATAAGCTTCTATGATCAGAAACAATTGTTTTATGATATAACAAAGATCTTAACGATTTGAGATTGATAATTGTTCAAATAGTCATAACTATTTGAATTGGTTCGGTAACCATATTTATATTTTAAATCTCTTATTAATTTTTGAAATATTAATAAATTAATATTATTTTATTTCAAATAAGCTTGTATGATAAAAAAAACAATTATTTTATGACAAAACAAAAGGCCATAACAATTTGAAATAGATAATCGTTCAAATGGCTATAATTATTTTAACTAATTTGGTAAACAGATTTTATTTTTTAAGTTTCTTACTTATTATTTTAGTAAATATTAATAAATTAGTATTATTTAATTCCATCTAAGTTTGTATTATCTGAAACAATTGTTTTATGACAAATCAAAAGGTTATAATGATTTTAAATAGACAATTATTCAAATAGTAATAACTATTTGAACTTGTTCAATAAATAGATTTATTTTTTTAAATCTCTTTCTTATTAATTTTTTGAATGTTAATAAATTAGTATTAATTTATTCTAAATAAGCTTGTATGAACTGAAACAATTGTTTTATGACCAAACAAAAGGTTAAAACAATTTCAAATAGATAATTGTTCTAATAATCTTAACCATTTGAATTGATTTGATAAACAAATTTATTTTTTAAAATCTCGTACTTATTAATCTTCAAAATATTATTAAATTAGCATTATTTTAATCAGAATAAGCTTGTATGAATAAAACAATTGTTTTACGATAAAAGAAAAAGGCATAACAATTTGGAATAGATAATCAACCATATAGTCTTAACTATTTGAACTAGTTTGGCAATTAGATTTATTTTTTTAATTTACTTGGTTATTAAGTTTTGGAATATTATTAAATTATTATTATTTTATTTTGAATAAAATAGTATTAATAGGACCAATAGTTTGATAACAAAATAAAAAGTTATAATGATTTGAAATAGATAATTATTCAAATAGTCAAAAATATTTGAAATGGTTTAGTAAACAGATTTAATTTTTAAATTTATTACTAATTAATTTTCTAAAATATTACTAAATTAGTATTATTTTATTCTGAATAAACTTATATGAATAGAAAATTGTCTTATGATAGAATAAAAGGTTATAACAATATGAAATAGATAATTGTTCAAATAATCATAACTATTTAAATCGGTTCAATAAACAGATTTATTTTTTAAATCTTTTATTAATTCTTCAAACATTAATAAATTAGTATTATTTTTATTTCAAACAAGCTTCTACATTGAAAAGTAATTGTTTTATGAGAAAACAAAAGGTAATAATAATTTGAAATAGATAGTTGTTTAAATGGCCATAATTATTTGAACTGATACAGTAAACTGATTTATTTTTTAAATCTCTTACTTATTAACTTTTGAAATATCAATACAACAGTATTATTTTATTTTTAATAAGCTATTATGAACTAAAACAATTGTTTATGACAAAACAAAAGGACATAATGATTTTAAATTGATAATTATTCAAATAAACATAGCTATTTGAACTTGCTCAATAAACAAATTTATTTTTTCAAATCTCTTGCTTATTAATTTTTTGAATGTTAATAACTTAGTTTTATTTTATTCCAAATAAACTTATATAAACGGAAACAATTATTATATGACTAACTAAAAGGTCAGAACGATTTGAAATTAAAAATTATTCTAATAGTTTTAACAATTTGAACCGGTTTGCTAAATGCATTTATTTTTTAAATCTCTTACTAATTTTTAGAATATTATTAAATTAGTATTATTTTTATCCAAATAAGCTTGTATGATAAAAAACAATTTTTTTATGAGAAAACAAAGATCATGATGATTTGTGATTGATATTTGTTCAAATAGTCATAACTTGCTTTTTAATTTTTGAAATATTAATAAAGTAGTATTATTTTATTCCGGATAAGTTTTTATAAACTGAAACAATTATTTTATGGCAAAACAAAATGTCTAATGACTTTAAATAAAATAATTGTTCAAATAGTCAAATCTATTTGAACTTGTTCGGTAAATAGATTTTTTTTAAATCTCTTGTTCATTAAATTTTTTAATGTTAATAAATTAGTATTATTTTATTCTGAATTAACTTGTATGAATTAAAATAATTATTTTAAGACCAAAAGAAGGTCAGAACAATTTGAAACAGATAATTGTTCTAATAGTCTTAACTATCTGAACTGGTTCGGCAAACACATTTATTTTTTAAATCACTTACTTATTAATTTTTGAAATATTATTAAATTAGTATTATTTTAATCCATTTATGAAAAGAAACAATTGTTTTATGATGAAATAAAGATCATAATGATTTGAGATAGATAATTCTTCACATAGTCAAAACTATTTAAACTATTTTGGTAAACAAATTTAGTTTTTAAATCTCTTATTAATTTTCAAAATATTAATAGACTAGTATTATTTTATTCTAAATATTTTGCATGAATAGAAACAATTGTTTTATTCAAAAACAAAAGGTCATAACGATTTGAAATAGATAATTATTCAAATAGACAAGACTATTTGAACTTGTTTAGTAAATAGATTTATTTTTAAATCTCCTACCTCTTAATGTTCAGAATATTAATAAATTAGTATTATTTTATTTTGAATAAACTTGTATTAATAGAAACAATTGTTTTATGACAAAACATAAGATCATAACTTTTTGAAATAAATAATTGTTCAAACAGGCATAATAATTATTTAAACTTGCTTGGTAAATAGATTTATTTTTTAAAATCTTATTAATTTTTGGAATATTAATAAACTAGTATTATTTTATTTTAAATACACTTGTATGAACAGAAACAATTGATTTATGATAAAACAAAAGATCAAACTATTTGAAATACATTATTGTTCAAATAGTCATAACTATTTGAACATGTTCAGAAAATAGATTTATTTTTAAAAATTTTTATTTTTTTTGGAATATTAATAAATTTATATTATTTTATTTGGAATAAGCTTGTATGAAAAGAAACAATTATTTTATGACAAAACAAAATGTCATAATGATTTGAAATAAAAAATTGTTTAAATAGTCACAACAATTTGAACTTGTTCAGTAAATAGATTCATTTTTTAAATGTCTTGCTCATTAACTTTCAGAATATTAATAAAGTAGTATCATTTTATTTTGAATAAGCCTATATGAACTAATACAATTGTTTTATGATGAAACAAAAGATCATAATGATTTGAAATAGATAATTATTCAAATAGTTATGACTATTTAAATTTATTCGGTAAATATATTTATTTTTAAAATCTTTTACTTATTAATTGTTGAAATATTAATAAATTAATATTATTTTAATCCAAATAAGCTTCTATGAACAAAACAATTGTTTCATGACAAAACAAAGAGTCATAACCATTTGAAATAAATAATTGTTCAAATAGTCATAACTATTTAATTTATTCGGTAAATAGAGTTGGTTTTTTAAATCTTTTACTTATTAATTGTCTGAATATTAATAAATTTATATTATTTTATTGAAATAAGCTTGTATGAATAGAAAAAATTATTTTATGACAAAATAAAAGGTTATAGCAATTTGAAATAGGTAATCGCTCAAATAGTCATAACTATTTAAATTTATTCAATAAATAGATATAGTTTTTAAATCTCTTACTTATTAATTTTTAGAATATTAATAAATTAGAATTAAGTTATTCCAAATAAGCTTGTAGGAACAAAAACAATTGTTTTGTGACAAAATAAATAGTCATAACGATTTGAAATAGATAATTATTCAAATAGTCAAAACTATTTACACTAGTTAGGCCAAGATTCATTTTTTAAATCTATTACTTATTAATTTTTAGAATATTAATTAATTAGCATTACTTTATTCCAAATAAGACTGTATCAATAGAAAAAAATTATTTTATGAAAAAACAAATGGTCATAATGATTTAAAATAAATAATTGTTCAAATTGTTATAACCAATTGAACTAGTTTGTAAATAGATTTATTTTTTAAATCTCTTATTAATTTTCAAAATATTAATAAATAAATATTTTATTTTATTCTAAACAAACTTATATGAACAAAAACATTTGCTTTATGACAAAACAAAACGTCATAATGATTTGAAATAAATAATTATTCATATAGCCTTAATTAATGGAACTGGTTTGGCAAACAAATTTATTTTTTAAATCTCTTAGTTATTAATTTTCATAATATTATAAGATTAGTATTATTTTATTTTGAATAAGCTTGTATGAACATAAATAATTGTTTTATGACAAAACAAAAGATTATTACGATTTGAAACATAATTGTTCCAATTGCCATAATTATTTGAACTGATTCGATAAATTGATTTATTTTTTCAATCTCCAACTTTTCAATTTTTGAAATATTAATAAATTAATATTAGTTTATTTTGATAAGCTTTTATGAACTGAAACAATTGTTTTATTATAAAACAAAAGGTCATAACGATTTTAAATAGATAATTGTTCAAATAATCATAACTATTTAAATTTATTCGGTAAACAGATTTATTTCTTTAAATTTCTTGCTTATTAGTTTTTTGAATATTAATAAAATAATATTATTTTATCTCAAATAAGCATGTATGAACTAAAACAATTATTTTATGACTAAACAAAAAGTTAGAATGGTTTGAAATAGATAATTTTTCTAATAGTCTTAACTATTTGAACTAGTTCGACAAACACATTTATTTTTTAAATCTCTTACTTACTAATTTTAGAATATTATTAGCTTAGCAATATTTTACTCCAAATAAGCTTGTATGAATAGAAACAATTGTTTTATGACAATGCAAAGATCATAATGATTTGAGATAGATAATTGTTCAAATAGTCATAACTATTTGAACTAATCCAATAAATAGATTTAGTTTTTAAATCTCTTGCTTATTAATTTTTGAACTATTAGTAAAGTAGTATTATTTTATTTTGGATAAGTTTTTATGAACTGAAACAATTGTTTTATGACAAAACAAAAGATCATAACAACTTAAATAAATAATTGTTCAAATAGTCAAATCTATTTGAATTTGTTCAGTAAACATATTTATTTTTTTAAATCTCTTACTCATTAATTTTTTAAATGTTAATAAATTAGTATTATTTTATTTTAAATAAGCTTGTATGAGTTGAACTAATTGTTTTACGTCGAAACAAAAAGTCAGAATGATTTGAAATAGATAATTGTTTAATAGCCTTAACTATTTGAATTAGTTTGGCAAACACATTTATTTTTTAAATCTCTTACTTATTAATTTTTGAAATATTATTAAATTAGTATTACTTTCATCTAAATAAGCTTGTACGAAAAGAAACAATTGTTTTATGACAAAATAAAGATCATAATAATTTAAGATATATAATTGTTCAAATAGTCAAAACTATTTGAAATATTTTTGTGAACAGATTTAGTTTTTAAATCTCTTATTAATTTTCAAAATATTAATAGTTCAGTATTATTTTAGTCTAAATAATTTTGAATGAACAATTTGTTTTATGATAAAACAAAAGGTCATAGCGATTTCAAATATATAATTGTTCAAATGGACATAAGTATTTGAACTTGTTCGGTAAATATATTTATTTTTTAAATCTCCTACCTATTAATTTTCAAAATATTAATAAATTAGTATATTTTATTCCAAACAAACTTATATGAACAAAAACATTTATTTTATGATAAAACAAAAGGTCATAACAATTTTAAATAGATAATTGTTCAAATAGTCATAATTATTTGAATTGTTTAGGTAAACGAGATTATTTTTTAAATCCCTTACTTATTAACTTTTGAAATATTAATAAATTTATTTTATTTTATTCCAAATAAGCTACTGTGAATTGAAAAAATTATTTTATGTCAAAACAAAAGGTCATAACGATTTGAAATAGATAATTGGTCATATGGTCTTAACTATTTTAACTAGTTCGGCAAAAAAATTCATTTTTTAAATCTCTTAGTTATTAGTTTTTGGAATATTATTAGATTAGTATCATTTTATTTCAAGTAAGCTAGTATGAACAAAAATAATTGTTTTATGATAGAACAAAAAGTTATAATAATTTCAAGCATACAATTGTTTAAATTGTCAAAACTCTTTAAACTGGTTTGGCAAACATATTTATTTTTTAAATCTCTTACTTATTAATTTTTGAAAGATTAATAAATTAGTATTATTTTATTTTGATTAAGCTTGTATGATCAAAAACAATTATTATATGTACAAACAAAAAGTAATAATGATTTGAAATGGATAATTGTTGAAATGGCCATAATTATTTGAGCTGATTTAGTAAACAAATGTACTTTTTAAATTATTTACTTATTAATTTTTAGAACATTAATAAATTAGTATTATTTTATTTTAAATAAGCTTGCATGAATTGAAACAATTGTTTTATGACAAAACAAAAGGTCATAACGATTTTAAATAGATAATTATTCAAATAGTTAAACTATTTGAATTTATTTGGTAAACAAATTTATTTTTTTAAACTCTTCCTTATTAATTTTTGAAATATTAAGAAATTAGTATTATTTTATTTTGGATAAGCTTTTATGAATTGAAACAATTATTTTATGTCAAAATACAAGGTTATAATGATTTTAAATAAATAATTGTCAAAATAGTCATAACTATTTAACTTGCTCAATAAATAGATTTATTTTTTCAAATCTTTTGCTTAATAATTTTTTGAAGCTAATAAATTCGGATTATTTATTTCTGAATAAGCTTGTAAGATATGAAACAAATATTTTATGACTAAATAAAAGGTCAGAATGGTTAGAAATAGATAATTATTTTAGTAGTTTTAACTATTTGAATTGGTTCGATAAACACATTTATGTTTTAAATCTCTTAGTTATTAATTTTTGAAATATTATTAAATTAGTATTATTTTTAATCTAAAAAGCTTTTATGATCAAAAACAATCTTTTATGACAAAACAAAGATATTAATTATTTAAGACTAATAATTGTTCAAATAGTCATAACTATTTGAACTGATTCGGTAAACATATTTATTTTTTAAATCTCTTACTTACTAATTTTTGAAATATTAATAAATTAGTATTATTTTATTTTGAATAAACTTGTATGATAAAAAATAATTGTTTTATGACAAAACAAAAGGTCATAATGATTTCAAATCGATAATTGTTCAAATGGCCATAATTATTTTAACTGATTCGATAAACATATTTATTTTTTAATTTTTTTACTTATTAATTTAAAAAATATTAATAAATTAGTATTATTTTATTCTGTCTAAGCTTGTATTAACTGAAACAATTATTTAATGACAAATCAAAAGATTATAAGGATTCTAAATAGACAATTGGTCACATAATAATAACTATTTGACCTTGTTCGGTAAACAGGTTTTTTTTTAAATCCCTTTCTTATTAATTTTTTGAATGTTAATAAATTAGTATCAATTTATTCTGAATAAGCATGTATGAACTGAAAAAAATTATTTTATGCTGGACAAAAGGTTAGAATGATTTGAAATAGATAATTATTCTAATAGTCTTAACCATTTGAACTGATTCAACAAACAAATTTATTTTTTAAATCTCTTACTTATTAATTTTTGAAATATTATTAAATTATTATTATTATTTTAATTCGAATAAGCTTGTACGAACAAAATAATTGTTTTACGACAAAACAAAGGGTCATAATGATTTGAAATAGATAATTGTTATAATAACAATTATTATATGATAAAACAAAAAGTAATAACGATTTGAAATAGATAGTTGTTCAAATGGCCATAATCATTTAAATTGATTTGGTAAACTGATTTATTTTTTAAATCTTTTACTTATTAACTTTTGAAATATTAATAAAGTAGCATTTATTTTATTTTGGATAAGCTTTTATGAACTAAAACAATTGTTTTATGACAAAACAAAAGGGCATAATGATTTTAAATAGATAATTATTCAAATAGTTATAACTATTTGAACTTATTTGGTAAACAGATTTATTTTTTCAAATCTCTTGCTTATAAATTTTTTGAATGTTAATAAATTAGTATTATTTTATTATGACTAAGCTTGTATGAATTGAAACATTTATTATATGACTAAACAAAAGGTCAGAAAGATTTGAAATAGATAAATATTCTAATAGTCCTAACTACTTGAACTGGTTTGGCAAACACATTTATTTTTTAAATTTCTTATTAATTTTTGAAATATTATTAAATTAATATTATTTTTATCTGAATACACTTGTATGATAAAAAACAATTGCTTTATGAGAATACAAAGATCATAACTATTTGAGATTGATATTTGTTCAAATAGTCATAATTATTTGAACTGGTTCCAAAACAACTTTAGTTTCTAAATATCTTGCTTATTAATTTTTGAAATATTAGTAAAATAGTATTATTTTATTTTGTATAAGTTTTTATGAATTGAAACAATTGTTTCATTACAAAATAAAAGGTCATAATGACTTTAAATAGAAAATTGTTCAAATAGTCAAATCTATTTAAAATTTTTCAGTAAATAGATTTATTTTTTTAAAATCTCTTACTCATTAATTTTTCAAATGTTAATAAATTAGTGTTATTTTATTTTAAATAAGCTTGTATGAATTGAAATAATTGTTTTATAACTAAACAAAAGGTCAGAATGATTTAAAATAGATAACTGTTCCAACATTCTTAACTATTTGAACTAGTTCAACAAACATATTTATTTTTTTAAATCTCTTACTTATTAATTTTTGGAATATTATTAAATTATTATTATTTTAATTCGAATAAGCTTGTATGAAAAGAAACAATTATTATTATTTGAACTTATTCAGAAAATAGTTTTATTTTTTAAATCTCTTACTCATTATTTTTTGGAATATTAATAAATTAGTATTATTTTATTTTGAATAAGCCTAAATGAATTGATACAATTGTCTTATGACGAAATAAAAGGTCAAAACGATTTTAAATAGATAATTACTCAAATAGTTATGACTATTTAACTTGTTCGGTAAACATATTTATTTTTAAAATCTTTTACTTATTAATTGTCAAAATATTAAAAAAATTAATATTATTTTAATCCAAATAAGCTTGTATGGAGAAAAACAATTGTTTTATGACAAAAAAAATGTCATAACAATTTGAAATAAATAATTGTTTAAATAGTTATAACTATTTCAGCTTATTCGGTAAACAAATTTATTTTTTAAATTTTTACTTATCAATTGTCTAAATTAATAAATTTGTATAATTTTATTTGAAATAAGCTTGTATGAATAGAAAATTTTGTTTTATGACAAAACAAAAGGTCATAATGATTTGAAATAGATAATTGTTCAAATAGTCATAACTATTTGAACTTGTTCAGAAAATAGTTTCAGTTTTTAAATCTCTTACTCATTATTTTAAGAATGTTAATAAATTAGATTTATGTTATTTCGACTAAGCTTTTGCGAATAGGAACAACTGCTTTATGATAAAACAAAAGGTCATAACAATTTGAAATAAATAATTGTTCAAACAATCATAACTATTTGTGCTGGTCAAGGCAACAGATTCATTTTTTAAATCCGTTACTTATGAATTTTCAAAATATTAATACATTAGCATTTCTTTATTCCGAAAAAGACTGTATGGACATAAACAATTGTTTTATGATAAAACAAACGGACATAACGATTTGAAATAAAGAATTGTTTAAATAGTTATAACTAATTGAACTAGTTTAGTAAACAGATTTATTTTTTAAATCTCTTACTTTTTAATTTTCAAAATAAAAATAGAATAATATTATTTTATTATGAACAAACTTATATCAACAAAAACATTTGTTTTATGACAAAAGAAAAGGTCATAACGATTTGAAATAGATAATTGTTCAAAAAGTTTTAATTATTTGAACTAGTTTGACAAACAAATTTATTTTTTAAATCTCTTACTTATTAATTTTTGAAATATTAATAAATTTGTTTTATTTTATTCCAAATAAGTTACTAAGAACTGAAAAAAATTATTTTACAACAAAAAAAAAGGTTATAATGATTTGAAATAAAGAATTGTTTTTATAGCCTTAACTATTTGAACTAGTTTGGCAAATAAATTTATGTTTTAAATCTCTTAGTTATTAATTTTTAGAATATTATTACAATAGTATTATTTTATTTTTAATAAACTTGCATGAATAGAAATAATTGCTTTATGACATAACAAAAGGTTATAACAATTTGAAATATATAATTGTTCAAATAGTTTTAAGTATTTGAACTGGTTCGGTAAACAAAATTATTTTTTAAATCTCCTACTTATTAATTTTTGAAATATTGGTAAATTAGTTTTATTTTAATTTGAATAGGCTTGTAGGATGAAAAACAATTGTTTTATGACAAAACAAAAGTTCATAACGATTTAAAATAGATAATTGTTTAAATGGTCATAATTATTTGAACTGATTTGATAAACTAATTTATTTTTTAAATCTTTAACTTATCATTTTTTGAAATATTAATAAGTAATATTATTTTATCTCAAGTAAGCTTTTATGCATTAAAACAATTGTTTTATGATAAAATAAAAGGTCATAACGATTTTAAATATATAATTGTTCAAATAGTAATAACTATTTAAACTTGTTCAATAAACTGATTTATGTTTTTTAATTTCTTTCTTATTAATTTTTTAAATGTTAATAAATTAGTATTATTTTATTTCGAATTGGCATGTCTGAGCTGAAACAATTATTTTATGACTAAACCAAAAGTCAAAACAAGTTGAAATAGATAATTGTTCTAATAGTCTTAACTATTTGAATTGATTCGACAAACACATTTATTTTTGAAATCTTTATTAATTTTTGAAATAGTAATAAATTGGTATTATTTTATTTTGAATAACTTTGTATGAATACCAATTACACTAAATAATTGGTATTATTTTACGACAAAATAAAATATCATAATGATTTAAAATAGATAATAGTTCAATTGAAAATTACTATTTGAACTTGCTCGGCAAACAGATTTATTTTTTAAATCTCCAATTTATTAATTTTTAGAATATTAATAAATTAGTATTATTTTATTTCGAATAAACTTTTATGAATAGAAACAATTATTTTATGACCAAAGAAAAGATCATAATGATTTGAAATAAATATTTGTTCAAATAGTTATAATTATTTGAACTCGCTCGATAAATATATTTATTTTTTAAATCTTTTACTTATTAATTTTTCAAATTTTAATGAATTAGTATTATTTTATTTCAAATAAGCTTGTATGAATAGAAACAATTGATTTATCACAAAACAAATAGTCATAACAATTTGAAATAGATAATTATTTAATAGTCATAATTATTTAAACGTGTTCGGAAACACAAATTTATTGTTTAAGTTATTATTTATTAATGTTGAAATATTAATAAATTTATATTATTTTATTCAAAATAAGCTTTCATGAACAAATCCAACTGCTCTTTAACAAAATAAAGAGTCATAATGTGTTGAAATAGATAATTGTTCAGATAGTCATAATTATTTAAACTTTTTTAGTAAAAAAATTCATTTTTTTTAATTCTCTTACCCATTAATTTTTGAAATATTAATAAATTAGTATTATTTTATTTCAAATAAACTTATATTAACTAAAACAATTGTTTTATTACAAAACAAAAGGTCCAATGACTTGAAATAGATAATTATTCAAATAGTCATGACTATTTAAACTTGTTTAGTAAACATATTTATTTTTTAAATCTTTTACTTATTAATTGTCAAAATATTAATAAATTAATATTATTTTAATATGCATAAACTTGTTGAATAGAAACAATTGTTTTATGACAAAACAAAAAATCATAACAATTTGTTATTCAAATAATCATAACGATTTGAACTTGCTTGGTAAATAGATTTATTTTTTAAATCTTTTACTTACTAATTGTCTTAATATTAATAAATTTGTATTATTTTATTCGAAATAAACTTGTATGAATAGAAGAATCTTTTTATGATAAAACAAAAGGTTATAGCGATTTCAAATAGATAATTGTTCAAATAGTCATAATTATTTAAACTTGTTTGGTAAACGATTCATTTTTTAAATCTCTTAATTATTAATTTTTGGAATATTAATAACTTGGTATTATTTTATTTTGAATAAGCGTATATGAACTAAAATAATTTTTTTTTATAACAAAACAAAAGTCATAACAATTTGAAATAGATAATTATTCAAATAGTCATGACTATTTGATCTAGTTTGGTAAACATATTTATTTTTCTAATTTTTTACTTATTAATTGTCAAAATATTAATAAATTAGTATTATTTTAATCCAAATATATAGAGAAATTGAAGAGCTAGCCATTGGAGATGTTGGGAGAAGAAAATAGCCGTTGAATGCTTGAAAAAATAGCTATTGGACACATTTTGGGCATGACCCAATCGATCCCTTCCATGAGGGGATCTATTAGTTCATTGTTGGAACCAATTTTGGCTTGATAAACCACAACCCAATCGATCCCTTTATGTAGGTGATCGATTGGTTCAGCCAGGGGATCAATCCTATAACCCAGGGGATCGATCCTGTCAAGCTACTTGGTTGTATCCTATTTTGCACTCTACCCACTAATTTGATCATATCTTGTGTTATACAAATCCAAATCAAAAACTATTTTAAGATTTAGACACTAGATTTAGAGGGCTTTCTATCCATATAAAATTCATCATCTAATTCATTGAGTACGAATTATAGAGAATTTTCAAATCTATCCCTTATATAGTTTTTAGACAATTGCAAAGTGTTTAGTAAAAATTCAAAATCTTTTCTTAGAAAATTTGGATTTTGATTTTGTTTCATCCATTAGAAAGTAAACTCAAAGAGCTTTCCAACCATATAAAATTCAAATATTAAAACTTTGTGAATTAATACAGAAAAATAAAACAAGTTCAATGTTGGAAAACTTTGTTCTTGTAAAACAACTTTCTTAAGTTAATCTATTTCTCAAAACCAATATTATCAAAATTGCATTAAGTCCAAAATGAATAAGTAAACCTTAAAAACAACAATTAGACTTTCATTTAAGCTCAAATAAATAATCTTTAAAGATAGATTTGGTTTGAGAAATATGAAAACAAAGAAAGATTTGTTTAAGCTTTGAAAATCATATTATTTATTTAGTACCAAAATATAAAACTTAAGAACATATACTAAATAAATCTTTTTCAAAATCTTGATTAAGTTTATTTAGCTTTAATGTTTTGTCATTTCAAAATAAGGATCAATTCAACACTAACAATCTCCCCCTTTTTGATATGACAAAACTTAAAGATAAATTAAAAAACTTTTTTTAAGACATTTAAGATTTTGAAAAATATTTTGAAAAACTCACCCTTAAACAATGCAAGGCAAAACTCCCCCTCAATTAATGCATCTTAATCCAACATAACTCAACAAACGTATTTAGTCAAATATATGAAATAAGAACAATAAAACATATGCATGTCAAGCACAAGCAAATTTGTCCATATGATATTTCTCCCTCTTTTTGTAATAGCAAAAAGGGATGAGCAAATTAATGAGCAAATAAACACAAAGAGGCATCATTAACAAATATATTGATGAAACATTTCTCTTCCTTTCTGTTTATGCTTTTTATACCAAATGTTTAAGCTCTTATATCAATTGCAATAAGCATACAAGAAGAAATATCTCTAAACTCTCTCCCCTTTTTTGTTATTTCAAAAGAAAGAGAGATCAATTCAAGACATAAGACAAAATGCTTGATACCAATAATATCAAAAGTATTTTGAATGCATGTAATCAAGTGTAATATTCACAATGAAGTTCACATACATGTATTCAAGCACAAAGGCATAAATGTATCCAATTTTAGCATTTTAGCATAAGTCATCAAATTTACTAAATGAAATTTATGAGCAAGTGATAATGAATGATATGCAATCTACTCATAAATCATGCTATCATAAGATGTGCTTAGAACCTAAAACATCAATAGCAATTAAGCATAAATTCAAGCACATGCATACAAGCTCATACCAATTGTTAAAGATATGTTATCACAAAGCATACCAATTGCTATCACAAAACAAATCAAGCAAAATTGTGTTTTAAGATTGCTCCTCATTTTCAATATAAGGATTAATCAATATAAGGCACACACAATTTTGCATGAAACGTACAAGCTATATCAATGATAAGCATATAAATAAGCATCTATGAAAGCTAAAAAAATCTTTACCAATTTTGATACCAATTGTTACCAATTGTTATCAATTGTTAGCGATTTTATTCAATAACTTTCATAGAGCACACATCTTTAAGCATATGAAAGATTCATTCAATACATGCATAAATGACAATAGTAATCTTTCATAAGCTATCCTATCCAAACAAGAACCAAAAGCTCATATGTATATAATAAATCATAAGTACTAATAAGCAATAAGGTTCAATTATCATGTCCTAACAAAGATTATATAAGCATGATTTTCCAAACATGATGAGCACATATGCTATAGCAAAGAAATAATGAAAGCATAATTATTGAATTATAATCTAAATTATTGAATTATAATCCAAATTATTTCAATGCAAAGCAATGTACTTAACTCAAACATATGCATGTATTCAATCATATATTTTAATTAAAATCATACAAGCATATGCAAAATACATAAGTAATATACCTAATTAAAAAAATATGCAAGCATTTAGGCACAATTTGGTATTTTCCATCTCAATGATCTCAATCAATGAACATGTATATAAATTTCAAAATTGTAAGTTCATAGTTCATAGTCCATGAGTCAGGGCAATTGAAAAATCAAGAAATCAATATATTCAACTCATATCCATGTTCAAGGATTCAAATAAATATTCATGCAATAAAAACTAGTAATCAAAGCAATCAAGGACTAGGCATGAATATCAATGAAGGTGAGTTAATCAATCCAAGCTTTCAAACATATTAGAACAATAACTACTAAGTGGCTTAGTGATTAATTTGTGCAATGTGTTCATATGTTCTAGCACAATATCTCATTTTTGCACACAATCAAAGCAAGCATTTATCAAAATGTGCATTAAACGTTATAAATCATTGGCACATAGCATAGATTCGATACAATTACCTCCATCCTTATCAAGCTATGTTGTTATGCTCATTATAGTTGAGTGAGGTTTTGAATCCTCCATTCCACTTCATTGGAGCTAAGTCTTTGATGTACTTGGGTTTGATTGATGAAGATGACATGTTTTGCTTGCTATGCTTGAAATTCCAAAAATATAGGCTCATTCATGCTCATTTCAAGTTCTCCTAGCATAGACTTAGAAAATTTTCTTGACAAAGGATTTTCATTAAAAACATAAAAAAAATCAATTAATAAAAATTATACCAATTGTTAGAAAACAATTCCATATTCTAAGTCATTATAGGCAAAAGAAAATTTATTCACTAAGCACAAGTTGCCAATTGCAAGGGAGATATGTACTTAAACTGAGGCCATATATCATTTTAAACATCAAATAGTACAAGAATGGCACTAAAGCAAAATTTCTCATGTAATGTGCAAAAATCAAATCTTTTAAATCATTCATGAACACAAAATAGACATATTAATATTCATGTATGTTCAAGAAATCACCAAAGAATATGTCAAAATAAATTTTAGGCCTTATAAAAACTAAAAAATCAAAAAAGATATATTTATCATCAAAAACATATTCAAGAAAATTTTAGCATAAAAGCATAAATATATCTACACAAATTATAGGCCATAAACAACAATGACTTAAGCTAAAAATAAGCATCATAAGAAAATCACTCACTTAAGTGATGTTGTAAGCATGTCAAGTAAAGATATATAACATTTATCACATAAGCATACACTTGACAAGAACAATAGATGAACCAATAACACATATCATTTACAAGCAAATAGTTCATCATATTCAAAATCACATATCAAGAGATATTTCAATTAAGCACAAAGATAAAAAATATTTCACAAAATTAATAAAACATTTAAGCACAAAAATAAGCATATTTCACAAAATATCTTTCACAATCAAGAGATAAACAATTCAAGCATTTTAAACCACAAGCATTAAGGTCAAATTGAATTAATGATCATATGAGCACATAAAGATGAACTAAGAATCAATATATTCCATTTAAGCACATAAAGTTCATCAATTCATCAATCACAAGAGAAGAAATAGATCTTGAATTAATAAGGATATAGAATTAAAGAATATTTCAAGACTATTTCATAAGAAATCAAAAGATGAATAATCAAACATCAATATTTATGATTTAAGCACAAGATGATCATCGATTTTTAAAATCACAAATCAAGAGTTAAAACAATTTAGGATATAACAATCAAGTTTTAAAAAAAATATTTCACACTATCCAAGCATTAAAAACAAATTGAGAAATTTAATCAACATGGTCATATAGCCATATTTAACAATCACAAATCAATAGGCATAAAAATCACAAAATTATTTCCATCATGCCAAAATCATTTAAGCAAATATATTTATGCAAAATACCATAGGATAAATCATTCAAAGCTTAATATTTCTAAGATTTTTATTTTTGTTATTTTGAAACTCATTTTTGCTTGAAAAAGACTTTAATAAATCTCATAACTAGTCAAGCTCATTTTTAACCAACTTGAATCATTCCAACAGGTTTCAAATGACAAAACAAAGTTGTTCAAAAGGTCATTTGGCATTAGAAACAAGGAAATCAAAAAGTCGATTCTTAATCCCATATTTCTTTGAAAAAGGCTATTAAGATGGGCAAATATGCTTAAACACACATTTAAGCTCTTCAAACCATTTAGAAAAGTTTTATATCACACTTTGAAAAAGTTCAAATGGTTTTTATGCCCATAAATGTTCAAAAACAAAATTTGACCTTTTAAGCTTCAAAATCCTTTGAAACTTGCATGTAGCACTTATGAAAATTTTAAACCATTGCAAGTTATCAAGTTTTCTTTGTTTACGCAAGTTTAAATTACTGAATTCAAGATATTCAAATTCATTTTACAGTTAAAAGCTTGCTCAAACAAAATTTCATATTTTAAGGCTTGACTTTATTAAAAATTATTTTCAAAGCAAAATATAAAGTCTCAAAATTATTATGCTTTGAGTGCTCCCGCTAAGTATGAGCATAAATATGAAAATAATTAAGCACATAAATAATCACACCAAGCATCAATAACAATTTCACAAAGCATGCATGATATCATCAATATCCAACATTCATACACACAATCCTGCATAAACACAAGTTTTCAAGAATGTCAATTTCACAAATAATATCAAAATATCAAGAACATTCATGTAATCTCAATATCAAGAGCATTCACATGTAATCCCACAAATTCATTAGAGCATTCATGAATTCTCCTAAAAATGTATCTAAAGCAAATAAATATTAAACACAATATTAACAAGCATGATAAGTATATTAAAATCATACATTCAAGAGAAAAAATAAATGCATACTCAATTCAAGCTCACATATATCAAATAAAATTAGTATATTCAAGATATATTAATAAAGCATATACCAATATCCATTAAGCACTTAGTGTTCAACAAGAATAGGCAACCAATTTCATATTCACTTAAAATAAAAGTTTAGAGGTTACCCATCTCCATTATGTGTCTAGAGTATTTAATCTTCAATCTCATATTGTAGCTTCTTGCTCTAGCACACCTACAAGAGACAATATCATTTGATTTTTGGTACCCAAATTGCTTTAGATCGTTGGGAGTTAGTCTCCAAGTCTCTTGTTCCTTTTAGAACCCATACTTGCCTAATTCTAAATAGGACTTTTCTTCTAATAGGACAAGCATGTATAGTATGACCATGAATATTATAAAATTGTATTTAATCATTTTAGTACTTAATGAACTCTTTAAAAGCTTTTGTTTTTCATTCATCAATTCATCAAATTTCTTTTTCAAATCAAAATTTCCTTTTTCTAAAAATTCATTTCTACTTTGAAAGGTTTTTGAATCTATTTTCAATTTTTCATTTTCTTTTTCTAAAACATTTTTTGCATTCATCAAAAGATCATTTTCAACATTCAATTTTGAAATTATTTTCTTATGTTTCAAATGCGTATTTTCAAACTCAATTACTAAATCATTGTAAGTATATTTTAACTCATCAAAAGTATAAGAGTTTAAATCACAAGAGTTAGAGGTTACCTTTGGTTCCTCAATAGCCATGAGACAAGATGGATGTTGGTTGGAAATTTATCTTTCATGTAGCTCACCCAACTTTCTCCATATCTTATTTGAGGTTGAGCATTTTGAGACCAAGTTGAAGTTGTAATCATCTGAAGCTCCATAGAGAATGCACTTGGCCTTTGCATCATCTATTATTTACTTCATATATTTTGCATATTTGGAAGGAGTATTAAGCCCTTTTTCCATCACATTCCATGCTCCAAAATCTTGAGTCACAATGAACACCTTTATCCTCATTTGTCATTCACAAAATTCATATTTATCGAACATAGGAACTTTGAGGACTTCCTCACCATCTTGGAACCTAAATTAAACCATAGGATCTTTACTCAAGGTGGTTAAACCTACAAAAATAGACCAAAGCTCTAATACCAATTGTTAGCTTTATAGGTGCGATGGTGATCCAAGATGGGGGTGAATGGATTTCTCCAAATTCTTCCCAAATAAATGATTTCAATATAATTGGATGAAAATTAAAACCAATATCAAAATATAATGCAAACAATAATGAATTGATGAACTATAAAAAAATATGAACTATAATCAAAATAAAGAGATAGGGATAGAGAAATCAAACACAAGAATTTATAGAGGTTCAATCTTTCTTCATAAGGGACATATGTCCTCTCTCTTGGTTGTCCACACCAAGGATTCAATCCACTATACTTGAATTGAAATTACAACCATATCTTTTTCTCACTAAGTCTTAAGATAAAAACCTTATACTCTCTACTTTTTAGGCTAAGTAGTAACCTCTCAATCCACAAATTCAAGATGATACATTACCTCTTGATTACAAAATCAGTTAATAACAATGCAAACTTAAAACAACTCTCAAAGGCTAAGTGTTTGCCTAATGAAGTACAAGGAAATGTGATGAATAAAGAGCAACAATATTTTCAATAAAAGAAATACAAGGATATTGAACTTAAGCTTTAAAAACTCTTGATTCTAAGAGAAAATGAAAATATAACTTGTTAGCACTTGCTTTCTTACTTCAACAACCTTCTTAGTGTATTGGAGTGGCCAATATATAGAGAAATTGAAGAGCTAGCCATTGGAGATGCTTAGGAGAAGAAAATAGCTGTTGAATGCTTGAGAAAATAGCCATTGGACATATTCTGGGCATGACTTGATTGATCCCTTCCATGAAGGGATCAATTGGTTCACTTTTGGAACCAATTTTGGCTTGGTAAACCATGACTTGATCGATCCCATTATGTAAGGGGTCAATTGGTTCAGCTAGGGGATCGATCCTATAACCTAAGGGATCGATCCTGACAAGCTCCTTTGTTGTATCTTATTTTGTACTCTACTCACTAATTTGATCATAACTTGAGTTATACAAATCCAAATCCAAAGCCGTTTAAAGATTTAAAAACTAGACTTAAAGGCTTTCTATTATATAAAATTCATCACCTAATTCATTGTCTACAAATTATAGAGAATTTTACAATCTACCTTTTATGCAGTTTTTAAAAAACTGCAAAGTATCTAGTAAAAATTCAAAATCTTTTCTTAGAAAATTTGGATTTTGACTTTGTTTCATCCATTAGAAAGTAGACTCAAAGAGATTTCCAACCATATAAAATTTAAATATTAAAACTTTGTGAATTAATACAGAAAAATAAAACAAGTTCAATATTGGAAAACTTTGTTCTTGTAAAACAACTTTCTTAAGTTAATCTATTTTTCAAAACCAATCTTATCAAAATTGCATTAAGTCCAAAATGAATAAGTTCACTTTAAAAACAACAATTGGACTTTCATTTAAGCTCAAATAAATAATCTTTAAAGATAGATTTGGTTTGAGAAATATGAAAACAAAGAAAGGTTTGTTTAAGCTTTGAAAATCATATTATTTTTTTGTACCAAAATATAAAACTTAAGAACATGTACTAAATAAATCTTTTTCAAAATCTTGATCATGTTTATTTAGCTTTAATTTTTGTCATTTCAAAATAAGGATCAATTCAAGGCTAACATATTGCTAAACAAAAGGTTACAATGATTTAAAATAGATAATCATTTGAATAGTCATGACTATTTGAACTTGTTCAGTAAACATATATTTTTTAAAGTCTTTTACTTAGTATTTGTCGAAATATTAATTAATTAATATTATTTTAATCCAAATAAGCTTGTTTAATCAGAAACAATTGTTTTATAACAAAACAAAAAATCATAACAATTTAAAATAAAAAATTGTTCAAATAGTCATAAAGATTTAAACTTGCTCAATAAACAGATTTATTTTTTAAATCTTTTACTTATTAATTATCTTAATATTAATAAATTTGTATTATTTTATTTGAAATAAGCTCGTATAAATAGAAAAAATCATTTTATGATAAAACAAAAGGTTATAGCGATTTCAAATAGATAATTGTTGAAATAGTTATAATTATTTAAACTTGTTTGGTAAACATATTCATTTTTTAAATCTCTTAATTATTAGTTGTTGGAATATTAATAACTTAGTATTATTCTATTTTGAATAATTTTATATGAACTGAAATAATTTTTTTTTGACAAAACAAAAGGTCATAACGATTTGAAATAAATATTTATTCAAATAGTCATGACTATTTGATCTAGTTCCATAAACATATTTATTTTTTTTTATTTTTTACTTATTAATTGTCAAAATATTAATAAATTAATATTTTTTTTAATTCGAATAAGCTTGTATGAACAAAAATTATTGTTTTATAATAGACCAAAAAATCATAACAATTTGAAATAAATAATTCCTCAAATAGTTCCAACTATTTGAATTAGTTTGATAAATAGATTTATTTATTAAATCTCTTATTAATTTTTTAAATCTCTTATTAATTTTTGAAATATTAATAGATTAGTATTTTTTTATTTTGAAAAAACTTATATGAACAAAAACATTTATTTTACAACAAAAAAAAGGTCATAACGATTTGAAATATATAATTGTTCAAATAGTCATAATTATTTGAACTGGTCAGGTAAACAGAATTATTTTTTAAATCTCTTAAATATTAATTTTTGAAATATTAATAAATTCATTTTTATTTTATTTTGAATAAGCTAGTATGAATTGAAAAAATTATTTTATGGCAAAAAAAATGATTTAAAATAGATAATTGTTCATATAGTCTTAATTATTTGAACTAGTTCGGCAGACAAATTTATTTTTTTAAATCTTTTAGTTATTAATTTTTGGAATATTATTATATTAGTATTACTTTATTTCAAATAAGCTTATATGAACAGAAATAATTATTTTATAATAGAACAAAAGATTGTACTAATTTGAAGTATACAAATGTTCAAATAGTCATAACTATTTAAACTAATTCAATAAACACATTTATTTTGTAAATCTCTTACTTATTAATTTTTGAAAGATTAACAAATTAGTATTATTTTATTCCAAATAAACTTGTATAATAAAAAACAATTGTTATATGACTAAACAAAAGGTAATAACGATTTGAAATAGATAATTGTTGAAATTGCCATAATTATTTGAACTAATTTGGTAAATAGATTCACTTTTTAAATCACTTAATTATTAATTTTTAGAATAGCAATAAATTAGTATTATTTTATTTTGAATAAATTTGTATGAATTGAAACAATTGTTTTGTGACAAAACAAAAGGTCATAACAATTTGCAAGAGACAATTGTTCAAATAGTAATAACTATTTGAATTTGCTAGGTAAAAAAATTTATTTCTTTAAACTCTTGTCTATTAATTTTTGAAATGTTAAGAAATTATTATTATTTTATTTTGGATAAGCTTTTATGAATTGAAACAATTGTTTTATGTCAAAATGAAAGGTCATAATGATTTTAAATAATTAATTGTTAAAATAGTCATAACTATTTGAAATTGTTTGATAAACGGATTTATTTTTTCAAATCTTTTACTTATTAATTTTTTGAATGTTAATAAATTTAGATTATTTTATTCTGAATAAGCATGTAAAATCTGAAACAAATATTTTATGACTAAATAAAAGGTTAGAACGATTTGAAATAGATAATTATTCTAATAGTTTTAACTATTTAAATTGGTTTAGCAAATAAATTTCTTTTTTAAATCTCTTATTAATTTTTGGAATATTATTAAATTAGTATTATTCTTAACTAAACAAGCTTCTATGATCAGAAAATAATTGTTTTACGACAAAACAAAGATCTTAACGATTTGAGACTGATAATTGTTCATATAGTCATAACTATTTAAACTGGTTTGATAGACATATTTATTTTTTAAATCTCTTATTAATTTTTGAAATATTAAAAAATTAGTATTATTTTATTTCGAATAAGCTTGTATGATCAAAAACAATTATTTTATGACAAAACAAAAGGTTATAACAATTTAAAATAGATAATCATTCAAATTGTCATAATTATTTTAATTGATTTGGTAAATAGATTTATTTTTTAAATTTCTTACTTATTATTTTAGGAAATATTAATAGATTAGTATTATTTTTTTCCATCTAAGCTTGTATTAACTTAAACAATTATTTTATGACAAATCAAAAGGTTAGAACGATTTTAAATAGACAATTGTTCAAATGGTAAACAAATTTATTTTTTTAAACCTCTTTCTTATTAATTTTCTAAATGCTAATAAATTATTATTAATTTATTCTAAATAAGCTTGTATGAACTAAAACAATTGTTTTATGACTAAACAAAAAGTCAAAATGATTTCAAATAGTAATTGTTCTAACAGTCTTAACCATTTGAACTGATTCAATAAACAAATTTATTTTTTAAATCTCTTATAAATTTTCAAAATATTATTAAATTAGTATTATTTCAATTAGAATAAGCTTGTACGAACAAAATAATTTTTTTACGATAAAAAAAAGGTCATAACGATTTAAAATAGATAATCATTTATATAGTCTTAATCATTTAAGCTGGCTCGACAGTTAGATTTATTTTTTAATTTTTTTGGTTATTAAGTTTTAGAATATTATTAAATTACTATTATTTTATTTTAAATAAAATAGTATGAACAGAACCAATTGTTTGATGACAAAATAAAAAGGTTATAATGATTTGAAATAGATAATTATTCAAATATTCAAAACTATTTGAAATAGTTTGGTAAACAAATTTACTTTTTAAACCTTTTACTAATTAATTTTTTAAATATGAATAAATTAATATTATTTTATTTCGAACAAACTTATCTTAGCAAAAATAATTGTTTTATGACAAAACAAAAAGTAATAATGATTTGAAATAGATAATTGTTCAAATAGTTATAATTATTTGAACTAGTTCGATAAATAGAATTATTTTCTAAATCTCTTATAAATTTTTGAAATATTAATAAATTAGTTTTATCCTATTCTAAATACACTTGTATGAGCTAAAATAATTGTTTTATGACAAAAAAAGGGTCATAGTAATTTGAAATAAATAATTGTTCATATAATCTTAACTATTTGAACAAAAGGTCATAACAATTTAAAATAAATAAATATTCATAAATTACTATTATTTTATTCTGAATAAGATTGTATGAACTGAAACAATAGTTATATGACCAAACAAAAGGTCAGAATGATTTGAAATAGATAATTATTCTAATAGTCTAAACTATTTGAATTGGTTCAGCAAATATATTTATTTTTTAAATCTCCTATTAATTTTTGGAATATTGTTAAATTAGTATTATTTTTATCTAAATAAGTTTGGATGATTAGAAACAATTATTTTATGAAAAAACAAAGATCATAATGATTTGAGATTGATATTTATTCAAATAATCATAATTATTTGAACTGGTTCAAAAAATGGTTTTAGTTTTTTAATCTTTTACTTATTAATTTTTGAAATATTAATAAAGCATATTATTTTATTTCAAATAAGTTTTTATGAATTGAAACAATTGTTTTATGATAAAAAAAAGCTCATAATGACTTTAAATAGTTAGAACAATTATTCAAAAAGTCAAATCTTTTTAAACTTTTTTGGTAAATAGATTTATTTTTTTAAATCTCTTGCTCAGTAATTTTTTGAATGTTAATAAATTAGTATTATTTTATTCTGAATAAGCTTGTATGAACTGAAATAATTGTTTTATGACTAAACAAAAGGTCAGAACAATTTGAAGTAGATAATTGTTCTAATAGTCTAACTATTTGAATTAGTTTGAAAAACACATTTATTTTTTAAATATTTTACTTATTAATTTTTGAAATATTATTAAATTAGTATTATTTTAATCCAAATAAGCTTGTATGGAAAGGAACAATTGTTTTATGACAAAATAAAGATCATAACATTTTGAGATAGATAATTGTTCAAATAGTCAAACTATTTGAATTGTTTCAGAAAACAGATTTAGTTTTTAAATATCTTATTAATTTTTAAAATATTAATAGATTAGTATTATTTTAATCTAAATAATTTTGCATGAATAGAAATAATTATTTTATGATACAACAAAAGGTCATAACGATTTGAAATAGATAATAGCTTAAATGGACATGATTATTTGAACTTATTTAATAAATATATTTATTTTTTAAATCTCCGACTCATTAATTTTTAGAATATTAATAAATTAACATTATTTTATTTTGAATAAAATTGTAAGAATAGAAACAATTGTCTTATGACAAAACAAAAGATCATAACAATTTAAAATAAATAATTGTTCAAATAGTCATAACTATTTGAACTCACTCGGTAAATAGATTTATTTTATAAATCTTTATTTATTAATTTTTAGAATTCTAATAAATTAATATTATTTTATTCTGAACAAGCTTTTATGAACAAAAATAATTGGTTTATGACAAAACAAAAGGTCATAACAATTTGAAATAAATAATTATTCAAATAGTCATAACTATTTAAATATGTTTAGAAAACATTTATTTTTAAAATTTTTACTTATTAATTTTTGGAATATTAATAAATTTATATTATTTTATTCAAAATAAGCTTGCATGAATAGAACAATTTGTTTTATGACAAAACAAAAGGATAATTGTTCAAATATTCATAACTATTTGAACATATTCGGTAAAAATATTCAATTTTTAATTCTCTTATTCATTAATTTTTGGAATATTAATAAATTAGTATTATTTTATTTCAAATAAGCTTATATGAATGGAGACAATTGTTTTATACAAAACAAAAGTTCACAATGATTTGAAATAGATAATTATTCAAATAGTCATGACTATTTGAAATTGTTTAGCAAACATATTTTATTTTTTAAATCTTTTACTTATTATTTGTAGAAATATTAATAAATTAATATTATTTTAATCCAAATAAGCTTGTATGAATAGAAATAATTGTTTTATGACAAAACAAAAAGTCATAACAAATTAAAATAAATAATTGTTCAAATAGTCATAAAGATTTGAACTTATTCGGTAAACATATTTATTTTTTAAATATTTTACTTATTAATTGTCTTAATATTAATAAATTTATATTATTTTATTCGAAATAAGCTTGTATGAACAAAAAAATCATTTTATGACGAAACAAAAGGTTATAGCAATTTCAAATAGATTATTTAAACTTGTTTAATAAATAGATTCATTTTTAAAATTTTTTAATTATTAATTTTTGAAATATTAATACGTTAGTATTATTTTATTTAGAATAATTTTAGATTAACTGAAATAATTTTTTAATGATAAAACAAAATGTCATAACAATTTGAAATAGATATTTATTCAAATAGTCATGACTATTTGATCTAGTTTGGTAAACATCTTTATTTCTAAAATTTTTTACATATTAATTGTTGAAATTTTAATAAATTAGTATTATTTTAAACCAAATAAGCTTGTATGAACATAAACTATTGTTTTATAACATAACAAAAAGTTATAACAGTTTGAAATAAATAATTGCTCAAATAGTCATAACTATTTGAATTGGTTTAATAATAGGATTTAATTTTTAAATCTCATATTAATTTTGAAATATTTATAGATTACGACAAACAAAAAGACATAACAATTTGAAATAAATAATTATTTATATAGCCTTAACTATTTGAATTGGTTCGACAAACAAATTTATTTTTTAAATCTCATAGTTATTAATTTTCATGATATTATTAGATTAGTATTATTTTAATTTGAATAAGCTTGTATGAACATAAATAATTATTTTATGACAAAACAAAAGGTTATAACGACTTGAAATATATAATTGTTCAAATAGTCATAATTATTTGAACTGGTTCGATAAACAAATAATCTCCTACTTATTAATTTTTGAAATATTAATAAATTATTATTATTTTATTCTAAATTGTCTTGTATGATGAAAAACAATGGTTTTATGGAAACAAAAGTTCATAACAATTTGAAATAGATAATTACTCAAATAGCCATAACTACATGAACTAATTCGATAAACTTATTTATTTTTTAAATCTCCAACTTCTCAAATTTTGAAATATTAATAAAGTAATATTATTTTATTTTGGATAAACTTTTATGAAATAAAATGATTGTTTTATGATAAAATAAAAGGTCATAACAATTTTAGATAGATAATTGTTCAAATAGTCATAATTATTTGAACATATTCGGTAAACAGATTTAATTTTTTAAATTCTTTACTTATTAATTTTTTTAATGTTAATAAAATATTATTATTTTATTTCAAATAAGAATGTATGAACTAAAACAATTATTTTATGAATAAATAAAAGGTTAAAATGATTTTAAAATGGATAATTGTTCTAACAGTCTTAACTGTTTGACTAGTTCAGCAAAAATATTTATTTTTTAAATCTCTTACTTATTAATTTTTAAAATATTATTAGTTTAGCAATATTTTACTCCGAATAAGTTTATATGAATAAAAACAATTGTTTTATGACAAAGCAAAGATCATACCAATTTGAAATAGATAATTGTTCAAATAGTCATAACTATTTGAACTAGTCCAATAAACAGATTTAGTTTTTGAATCTCTTATTAATTTTCAAAATATTAATGAAATAATATCATTTTATTCTAAATATTTTTTTATGAATAGAAATAATTATTTTACGACAAAACAAAATGTCATAATGATTTGAAATAGATAATAGTTCAAATGGACATGACTATTTGAACTTATTCAGTAAACATATTTATTTTTTAAATCTTCAACTTATTAATTTTTAGAATAGTAATAAATTAGTATTATCTTATTTCAAATAAACTTGTATGAATAGAAACTATTGTTTTCTGGCAAAACAAAAGATCATAATGATTTGAAATAAATAATTATTTAAATAGTCATAACTATTTGAACTCACTCGATAAACAGATTTATTTTTTAAATCTTTTAGTTATTAATTTTTAGAATTTTTATAACTTAGTCTTATTTTATTCTAAATAACCATTTATGATAAGAAACAATTGGTTTATAATAAAAAAAAGATCATAACAATTTGAAATAGATAATTGTTCAAATAGTCATAACCATTTGAACATGTTTAGAGAATAGATTTATTTTTTTAATTTTTACTTATTAATCTTTGAAATATTAGTAAATTTATATTATTTTATTTGGAATAAGATACATTTTCTAAATCCATTACTTATTAATTTTAAATTAGCATTATTTTATTCTGAATAAAACTATATGAATAAAAACAATTGTTTTAAGATAAAACAAATGGTCATAACAATTTGAAATAAATAATTGTTCAAATAGTTTTAACTAATTCAATGGTTTGGCAAATAGATTTATTTTTTAAATCTCTTACTTATTAATTTTCAAGATATTAATGAATTAATATTATTTTATTTTGAACAAATTTATATGACAAAAATATTTATTTTATGACAAAACAAAAGGTAATAACAATTTAAAATAGATAATTGTTCAACTATTTATAATTATTTGAACTGGTTTGGCTAACAAACTTATTTTTTAAATCTCTTATTGGTTTTTGAAATATTAATAAATTCAATTTATTTTATTTTGAATAAGTTACTAAGAGTTGAAAAAATTGTTTTACAATAAAATAAAATATCATAACTATTTGAAATAGATAATTTTTCATATAGCCTTCACTATTTTAAGTGGTTTAGCAAACAAATTTATTTTTTAAATCTCTTAGTTATTAATTGTTAAAATATTATTAGATTAGCTTTATTTTATTCTAAATAAGCTTGCATGAATATAAATAATTGTTTTTCGGTAGAACAAAATGTTATAACAATTTTAAATATATAAATTTTAAATAATTATAATTATTTGAATTGTTTCGATAAATAAATTTATTTTTTAAATCTCTTACTTATAAATTTTTGAAATATTAATAAATTAGTTTTATTTTGTTACGAATAAACTTGGATGAGCTGAAATAATTATTTTATAACAAAAGAAAAGGTCATAATGATTTAAAATAAATAATTATTTATATAGTCTTAATTGTTTGAACTTGTTCGACAAACAAATTTATTTTTCAAATCTCTTAGTTAAGAATTTTTAGAATATTATTAATTTAGTATTATTTTATTTCGAATAAATTCATATGAACATAAATAATTGTTTTATGATAGAACAAAATGTTATAACAATTTGAAATAGATAATTGTTCAAATAGTCATAACTATTTGAACTTATTTGTTAAACAAATTTATTTTTTGAATCTCATACTAATTCTTGAAATATTAATAAATTAGTATTATTTTATTTCAAATAAACTTGTATGTTCAAAAATAATAGTTTTATGACAAAATGAAAGGTACTAACAATTTTATTTCAAATAAGCTTGTATGTTGAAAAACAAATTTTATGACAAAATGAAATGTAATATCAATTTGAAATAGATAATCGTTTAAATGACCATAATTATTTGAACTGATTCAATAAACTAATTTATTTTTTTAATCTATTACTTATTAATTTTCAAAGTATTAATAAAGTAGATTATTTTATTGTGGATAAACTTTTGTGAATAGAAACAATTCTTTTATGATAAAACAAAAGTTCGTAACAATTTTAAATAGATAATTGTTCAAATAGTCATAACTATTTGAATTTATTTAGTAAATAGATTTTTTTTCGAATCTCTTATTAATTTTTTGAAAGTTAATAAATTAGTATTATTTTCTTTCAAATAAGCTTGTACAAATTGAAACAATTATTTTATGACTAAACAAAAGGTCATAACAATTTGAAATAGATAACTATTCTACTAATCTTAATTATTTGAACTGATTTGCAAACACATTTATTTTTTAATTCTCTTACTTATTAATTTTTAAAATATTATGAAATTAGTATTATTTTTATCCAAATCAGCTTGTAAGATCAAAACTAATTGTTTTATGACAAAACAAATATCATAATAATTTGAGATTGATATTTGTTCAAATAGTTGTAACTTATTAGAATTGCTTTGAAAAAGCAACTTTAGTTTTTAAATCTCTTGCTTAATAATTTTTGAAATATTAATAAAGTAGTATTATTTTACTTTGAAAAAGTTTTTATTAATTGAAACAATTGTTTTATGACAAAATAAAAGGTCAAAATAATTTTAAATAGATAATTATTCAAATAGTCATATATATTTGAAATTATTCAATAAACAAATTTATTTTTTTAAATCTCTTACTTATTAATTTTTAAAATATTATTAAATTAGTATCATTTTAATTCAAATAAGCTTGTATGAAAGAAACAGTTTTTATATGACAAAATAAAGATCATTACAATTTAAGATAGATAATTGTTCAAATAGTCATAACTATTTGAATTGGTTCAGTAAACAGATTTAGTTTTTAAATCTCTTATTAATTTTCAAAATATTAATAAAGCAGTATTATTTTATTTTGAATAATTTTGTATGAATAGAAACAATTGTATTACGACAAAACAAAGGTCATAATGATTTGAAATAGATAGTTATTCAAATAGACATGACTAGTTAAACTTGTTTGGTAAATAGATTTATTTTTTAAATCTCTGACCTATTAATTTACAAAATATTAATAAAGTAGTATTATTTTATTTCGATTAACCTTGTATAAATAGAAACAATTGTTTAATGACAAAATAAAATATCATAACTATTTGAAATAAAAATTTGTTCAAATAGTCATAACTATTTGAGCTTAATCAGTAAATAGATTTATTTTTTAAATTTTTTACTTATTAAATTTTGGAATATTAATAAATTAGTATTATTTTATTTTGAATAAGCTTGTATGGATAGAAATAATTAGTTTTATCACAAAACAAAAGGTCATAACTATTTGAAAAAGATAACTATTCAAATAGTCATAACTATTTGAATGTATTCGAAAAACAAATTTATTTTTTAAAATTTTACTTATTAAATTTTGGAATATTAATAAATTTAATTATTTTATTTGGATTAAGTTTGTATAAATGGAAACAATTGTTTTATGACAAAAAAAAAGGTCATAACAATTTGAAATAGATAATTGTTCAAATAGTCAATAACTATTTGAACTTGTTTAGTAAACATATTTATTTTTTTAAATCTCTTACTCATTAATTTTTAGAATATTAATAAATTAGTGATATTTTATTTCGAATAAGCCTATATGAACTGATATAATTGTTTTATGACAAAACAATAAGTCATAATGATTTGAAATAGATAATTATTCAAATAGTTTGACTATTTGAACTTGTTCGGTAAACATATTTATTTTAAAATCTTTTACTTATTAATTTTTAAATTATTAATAAATTAATATTATTTTAATCCAAATAGGCTTGTATGAAGAAAACAATTGTGTCACGGCAAAACAAAAAGTCATAACAATTTGAAATAAATAATTGTTCAAATAGTCATAACTATTTGAACTTATTTGATAAACAGATTTATTTTTTTAATCTTCTACATATTAGTTGTCTGAATATTAATAAATTTGTATAATTTTATTTGAAATAAGTTTGTATGAATTAAAAAAATTGTTTTATGACAAAACAAAAGGTTATAGCAATTTGAGATAGAAAATCATTCAAATAGTCATAATTATTTGTATTTGTTTGGTAAATAGATTCATTTTTTAAATCTCTTACTTATTAATTTTTAGAATATTAATAAAATAGAATTATGTTATTTCAAATAAGATAGTACGAACAAAAAAAATTATTTTGTGATAAATCAAAAGGTCATAATGATTTAAAATGGATAATTATTCAAACAGTCATAGCTATTTACAATGGTCTAATAGATTCACTTTTTAAATTCGTTACTTATTAATTTTTAAAATATTAATAAATTAGTATTACTTTTTTTTAATAAGACTGTATGAACAGAAACAATTGTTTTATGACAAAACAAATGGTCATAATGATTTGAAATAAATAATTGTTCAAATAGCTATAACTAATTAAATTGGCTTAGTAAACAGATTTATTTTTTAAATTTTTTACTTCTTAATTTTCATAATATTAATAAATTAATATTATTTTATTCCAAACAAACTTATATGAACAAAAATATTTGTTTTATGACAAAACAAAAGATCATAATGATTTGAAAAAGATAATTGTTCAAACAGTCATAATTATTTGAACTGGTTAGGCAAACAAAATTATTTTTTAAATCTCTTACTTATTAAGTTTTGAAATATTAAGAAATTTGTTTTGTTTTATTCCAAATAAATTGCTAAGAACTAAAAAAATTGTTTTAGGACAAAACAAAAGGTCATAACGATTTGAAATAAAGAACTATTCATATAGCCTTAACTATTTGAACTAGTTTAGCAAACAAATTTATTTTTTAAATCTCTTAGTGATTAATTTTCATAATATTATTACATTAGTATTATTTTATTCCAAATAAATTTGTGTGAATAGAAATAATTGTTTTATGAGATAACAAAAGGTTATAACAATTTGAAATATATAATTATTCAAATAGTTAGAACTATTTGAACTAATTCAGTAAATAAATTAACTTTTTAAATCTCTTACTTAGTAATTTTTGAAATATTAGTAAATTAGTATTATTTTATTCCGAATAGGCTTCTAGATGAAAAACAATTGCTTTATGGTAAAACAAAAGTTCATAATGATTTGAAATAGATAATTGTTCAAATGGCTATAATTGTTTGAGCTAATTTGATAAATTGATATATTTTTTAAATCTCTAACTTATCAATTAATATTAATAAAGAAATAGTATTTATTTTAGATAAACTTTTATGTACTAAAACAATTGTTTATGATAAACTAAAAGGTCATAACAATTTTAAATAGACAATTGTTCAAATAATTATAACTATTTGAAATTATTCGATAAATAGATTTTTTTAATTTCTTACTTATTAATTTTTTGAATGTTAATAAATTAGTATTATTATATTTCGAATAAGCATGTATGAACTTAAACAATTATTTTTTAACTAAACAAATTATCAGAGTGATTTAGAATAGATAATTGTTCTAATAGTCTTAACTATTTGAACTGGTTTGAAAAAGACATTTTATTTTTAAATCCTTATTAATTTTTGAAATAGTAATAAATTAGTATTTTTTTATTCTGAACAATTTTGTACGAATAGAAACAATTATTTTACAACAAAACAAAATGTCATAATGATTTGAAATAGATAACAGTTCAAATGGACATGAGTATTTAAACTTGTTTGGTAAACAAATTTATTTTTTAAATCTCTAACTTATTAATTTTTAGAATAATAACAAATTAGTATTATTTTATTCCAAATAAACTTGTATGAATAGAAACAATTGTTTTATGACAAAACAAAAGATCATAATGATTTGAAATATATAATTGTTTAAATATTCATAACTATTAGAACTTGCTTGGTAAACAGATTTATTATTTAAATATTTTACTTATTAATTTTAGAAATATTAATAAATTAGCATTATTTTATTTCGAATAAGCTTGTATGAATAGAAACAATTGGTTTATGGCAAAATAAATTGCCATAACGATTTCAAATTGATAATTGTTTAAATAGTCTAACTATTTGAATATGTTCAGAAAACATATTTATTTTTTAAATTTTTACTTATTAATTTTTGAAATTTTAATAAATTTATATTATTTTATTCAAAATAAGGTTGCATGAACATATTCAATTATTTTATGACAAAACAAACGGTCATAATATTTTGAAATAGATAATTATTTAGATAATCATAACTATTTGAACTTGTTCGATAAACAGATTCATTTTTTTAATTTTCTCATTAATTTTTGGTATAATAATAAATAAGAATTATTTTATTTCAAATAAGATTATATTAACTGAAACAAATGATTTATTACAAAACAAAAGGTCACTATAATTTGAAATAGATAATTATTGAAATAGTCATGATTATTTGAACTTGTTTGGTAAACATATTTATTTTTTAAATCTTTTACTTATTAATTGTTGAAATATTAATACATTAATATTATTTTAATCTGAATAAGCTTGTATGAATAGAAACAATAGTTTTATAACAAAATAAAAAGTCATGACAATTATGTTTACAGAACTATTTCAAATAATTATGACTATTTAAGTAGTTATCTATTTCAAATCATTATTACCTTTTGTTTTGTCATAAAACAAATGTTTTTGTTCATATAAGTTTGTTCAGAATAAAATAATATTAATTTATTAATATTTCCAAAATTAATATGTAAAAGATTTAAGAAATAAATCTATTTGCCAAACCAATTTAATTAGTTATAACTATTTGAACAATTATTTATTTCAAATCGTTATGACCATTTGTTTTATCAACAAACAATTGTTTCTATTCATACAATCTTATTTAGAATAAAGTCATGCTAATTTATTAATATTCTAAAATTAATAAGTAATGAATTTAAAAAATGTAGCTGTTAACCTGACCAATGCAAATAATTATGACTGTTTGAACAATTATCTATTTCAAATCATTATGATCTTTTGTTTTGTCATAAAACAATTATTTCTATTCATACAAGCTTATTTAGAATAACATAATTCTAATTTATTAAAAATCCAAAAATTAATAAGTAAGAGATTTAAAAAATGAATCTATTTATCAAACAAGTTCAAAGAGTTATGGCTATTTAAACAATTACCTATTTCAAATTGCTATAACCTTTTGTATCATTATAAAACAAATTTTGCTATTCATACAAGCTTATTTCAAATTTGCTTACTGAATAATTTCAAATAGCTATGACTATTTAAATAATTATTTATTTCAAATTATTATGACCTTTTGTTTTTGTCATAAAACAATTATTTTTGTTCATACTAGATTATTCAAATTAAAATAATATTAACTTATTAATATTTTGACAATTAATAAGTAAAAGATTTGAAAAATAAATATGTTTATCGAACAAGTTCAAATAGTAACAACTATTTGAATATTTATCTATTTCAAATCACTATGACCCTTTGTTTTGTCATAAAACAATTGTATCAATTCATACAAGCTTATTTGAAATAAAATAATACTAACTTATTACTATTCCAAAAATTAACGAGTAAGAGATTTAAAAAATGAATTTGCTTATCGAACAAGTTTAATTAGTTAGTACTATTTGAACAATTATCTATTTCAAATCATTATGACCTTTTGTTTTGCCATAAAACAATTGTTTCCATTCATACAAGCTTATTTTGAATTTACTAATATTCCAAAGACTAATAAGTAAAAATTTACAAAAGAAATATGTTTTCTAAACATGTTCAAATAGTTATAACTATTTGAACAATTATCTATTTCAAGTTGTTATGACATTTTGTTCTATCATAAACTAATTGTTTCTATTCATAAAAGCTTATTTGGAATAAAATAATACTAATTTATTAAATTTTCAAAAGTTAATAAGTAAAAGATTTAAAAAATATGTTTGTTTACTGAGTGAGTTCAGATAGTTATGATTATTTAAATAATTATTTATTTCAAATCATTATGATCTTTGGTTTTGTCATAAAACAATTGTTTATATTCATACAAAATTATTTAGAATAAAATAATACTAATTTATTAATATTCTAAAAATTAATAGGAGATTTAGAAACTAAATCTGTTTATCAAACTGTTTAAATGGTTATGACTATTTGAATAATTATCTATCTCAAATCGATATAATCTTTGTTTTGTCATAAAATAATTGTTTCCATCTATACAAACTTATTCAGAGTAAAATATTACTAAACTAATAATATTCTAAAAATTAATAAGAAAGAGATTTAAAAAATAAATGCATTTGTTGAACTAGTTCAAATGGTTAAAGACTATTAGAATAATTATCTATTTCAAATTGTTCTGACCTTTTGTTTAGTCATAAAATAATTTTTTCAGTTCATAAATGCTTATTTGAAATAAAATAATACTATTTTATTAACATTCAAAAAATTAATAAGCAAGGAATTTAAAAAAATAATTTTTTACTAAACAAGTTCAAATAGTTATGACTATTTGAACAATTATCATTTTAAAATCGTTATGACCTTATGTTTTATCATAAAACAATTGCTTCATTTCATAAAAGCTTATCCAAAATAAAATAATATTCTTTATTAATATTTCAAAAATTGAGAAAAGTATTACTTTATTAATATTTCAAAAATTGAGAAGTTGGAGATTAAAAACATAAATTGGTTTATCAAATCAGTTCAAATAGTTATGGCCATTTAAATAATTATCTATTTCAAATTGTTTTGTACTTTTGTTTTGTCATAAAGTAATTGTTTTTCATCATACAAGCCTATTCAGAATAAAATAATGCTAATTTATTAATATTTCAAAAATTAATAAGTTGAAGATTATTTTTTTTCTGAACTAGTTCAAATAATTATGATTATTTAAACAATTATATATTTCAAGTCATTATAACTTTTTGTTTTGTCATAAAAAAATTATTTATGTTCATACAAGTTTATTCAAAATAAAATAATACTAATCTAATAATACTACGAAAATTAATAATTAAGAGATTTGAAAAATAAATTTGTTCATTAAATAAGTTTAAATAGTTAAGGCTATATAAATAAGTATCTATTTCAAATCGTTATGTCCTTTTGTTTTCTCGTAAAACAAATGTTTTTGTTCATATAAGTTTGTTCATAATAAAATAACATTAATTTATTAATATTTTAAAAATTAATAAGAGATTTAAAAAAATAAATTTGTTTACTAAACCAGTTCAATTAATTATAACAATTTAAACAATTATTTATTTCATATCGTTATGATAATTTGTTTTGTCATAAAATAATTATTTCTATTGATATAGTCTTATTCAAAATAAAGTAATTATAATTTATTAATATTCTAAAAATTAATAAGTAACGGATTTAAAAATTGAATTTGTTGACTTGACCAGTACAAATAGTTGTCTGTTTAAATAATTATCTATTTCAAATAGTTATGAGCTTTTATTTTGTCACAAAACAATTGTTTTCATACAAGCTTATTAGGAATAACATAATTTTAATTTATTAATATTCCAAAAATTAATGAATAAAAGATTTAAAAACTAAATTTGTTTATTGAACAAGTTCAAATAGTTATGACTATTTGAACAATTACCTATTTCAAATTGCCATAACCTTTTGTTTTGTCATAAAATATTTTTTTCTATTCCCACAAGCTTATTTCAATTAAAATAATACAAATTTATTATCATTTAGAAAATTAATAAATAAAATATTTAAAAAATAAATCTATTTATTGAATAAGTTCAAATAACTATGACTATTTGAACAAATATTTATTTGAAATTGTTTTGACTTTTTGTTTTGTCATAAAACAATTGTTTTTGTTCATACAAGCTTATTTGGATTAAAATAATATTAGTTTATTAACATTTTGACAACTAATAAGTAGAAAATTTTAAAATAAATATGTTTCTTGAACAAGTTCAAATAGTCATAGCTATTTGAATAATTATATATTTCAAATTGTTATGACTTTATGTTTCATCATAAAACAGTTGTATCGGTTGATATAGGCTTATTCAAATAAAATAATACTAATCTATTAATACTTTGAAAATTAATGAGTAAGAGATTTAAGAAATGAATCTAATTACCGAACATGTTCAAATAGTTATGACTATTTGAACAATTATCTATTTCAAATCATTATGATATTTTGTTTTGTCAAAAAATAATTGTTTCTATTCATACAAGCTTATACTAAAAAAATAATATAAATTTATTAATATTCTAAAAATTAATAACTAAAAATTTAAAAAATAAATTTGTTTTCTAAACATGTTCAAATAGTTATGACTATTTGAATAATTATCTATTTTAAATAGTTATGACCTTTTGTTTTCTTATAAACCAATTGTTTTTGTTCATACAAGCGTATTAAAAATAAAATAATACTATTTTATTAATATTTCAAAAATTAAAAAGTAAAAGATTTAAAAAATAAATATGTTATCGAGTAAGTTCAAATAGTTATAACTGTTTGAATAATTATTTATTTAAAATAGTTATGATCTTTTGTTTTGTCATAAAGCAATTGTTTCTATTCACACAAGTTTATTTAGAATAAAATAATACTAATTTATTAATATTCTAAAAAGTAATAGGTAGGTGATTTATAAAATAAATCTACATACTGAACAAGTTCAAATATTCATATCCATTAGAATAATTATCTATTTCTAATCGTTATGACCTTTTATTTTATCATAAAATAATTGTTTTTGTTCATGCAAAATTATTCAAAATAAAATCATACTGATCTATTAATATTTTGAAAATTAATAAGAGATTTAAAAACTAAATCTATTTACTGAAACAATTCACATAATTATGGCTATTTGAATAATGATCTATCTCAAATCATTATGATTTTTATTTTGTCATAAAACAAATGTTTCCTTTTATACAAGCTTATTTGGATTAAAATAATACTAATTGAATAATATTCCAAAAATTAGTAAGTAAGAGATTTAAAAATTAATTTGTTTGCCGAACTAGCTCAAATAGTTAAGATTATTTTGTCATAAAGCACATTCAAATAGTTATGACTATTTAAACAATTATTTATTTCAAATAGTTATGACTTTTTATTTTGTCATAAACCAATTGTTTTTGTTTATACATGCGTATTCAAAATAAAATAATACTAGTTTATTCATATTCCAAAAATTAATAAGTAAAAGATTTAAAAAATAAATTTGTTTACCAAACAAATTCAAATAGTTATGACTGGTTGAACAATTATTTACTTCAAATAGTTATGGTCTTTTGTTTTGTCATAAAACAATTGTTTCTATTCATACAAGTTTATTTGAAATAAAATAATATTAATTTATTAATATTCTAAAAATTAATAGGTAGGAGATTTAAAAAATAAATCTACTTACCAAACAAGTTCAAAGAGTCATGTCCATTAGAACAATTACCTATTTCAAATTGTTATGACCTTTTATTTTGTCATAAAACAATTGTTTCTATTCATGCAAAATTATTCAAAATAAAATAATATTTATCTATTAAAATATTTTAAAAATTAATAAGAAATTTAAAAACTAATTCTATTTTTTGAAATAGTTCAAATAGTTATGACTATTATGAATAATTATCTATTTCAAATTATTATAACCTTTTTTTATCGTAAAACAAATGTTTTTTGTTCATATAAGTTTGTTCAGAATAAAATAATATTAATTTATTAACATTTTGAAAATTAATAAAAGATTTAAAAAATAAATCTATTTACCAAACCAGTTTAATTAGTTATAAGAATTTGAACAATTGTTTATTTCAAATTGTTATGAGCATTTGTCTAGTCATAAAAAAATTGTTTCTATTGATGCAATCTTATTTGAAATAAAGTAATGCTAATTTATTAGTATTCTAAAAATTAATAAGTAACGGATTTGAAAAGTGAATCTGTTGGCCTGACCAGTGTAAATAGTTATTATTGTTTGAACAATTATCTATTTCAAATTATTATGACATTTTGTTTTGTCACAAAACAATTGTTTCTGTTTGCACAAGCTTATTCAAAATAACATAATTTTAATTTATTAATATTCTGAATGTTAATTAGTAAGAGACTTAAAAACTAAATTTGTTTATTAAACAAGTTTAAATAGTTATGACTATTTGAACAATTACCTATTTCAAATTGCTATAACTTTTTATTTCATCATAAAATAGTTTTTTCTATTCATACAAGCATATTTCATTTAAAATAATACAATTTATTAATAGTCAAATAATTAAAAAGTAAAGGATTTAAAAAATAAATTTGTTTATCGAGTAAGTTCAAATAGTTATGGCTATTTGAATAATTATTTATTTTAAATTTTTTTGACATTTTCTTTTGTCATAAAATAATTGTTTTTGTTCATACAAGCTTATTCGGATTAAAATACTATTAATTTATTAATATTTTGACAATTAATAAGTAAAAGATTTTTAAAATAAATATGTTTATCAAACAAGTTCAATAAGAGGTGGGTAAAATCCTTTGCAGATAACTTAAATATGTGATAGGGTATTGTAAGTGGTAGAGTAGCCTTGCTATCATGATCCATTAAGATTCAGCACTTTGTCGCTTCAATTTGTCCCTCTTTCCCTCTATACCCATCAAAGTCCTTTTGCTTCACTTTTTTATGTCGCACCTCTTTCGGGTTAGGGATGAATGGTGTTCTTTATTACAATCGATTCTGTAAGGTGATGATATCACTCCCTTTAGCATCCAAGTAAACAACAACCAAATGCCTTTAGTATTTGTTACAAGGACAGGCTTGCCTTTAGTATGGATACTTGCCTCAAACTCCATCAGCACAGGCTGGCCCCTAATGTCGGTTATTGCCTCAAATGCCATCACTAGCATTTGGCCCTTGGTTGGTATGGGCAATCACATCCAACATCATCTATAGATGCTAGCCTGTTGTTACTTGGACACTATCAGCATATGCTGGCCCTTTTGGTGTAGGATGTTGCCTCGAACACCATTGACAAATATTGGCATTTGGTGCGAGCACTTGTCTCAACCACCATCGACATAAGTGGGCCCTTGGTATGGGTTGTAACCTTAAACACCTTTTTGATAGATCTTGGCATTTGGTGCAGCATGTGTACTATGACCTTTCCACCTAAGGCACTTGTCTACCCCTCGATCACCATCAACACCAAATGATGCTTGGTGCATGTGTCACAAGCTCTGATCTTAAGCCAAACTCTATCAACCTTGGATAGGGGATTGATTCTATTTGCCTAAGTCAACCTAAAAACTTAAGTGCTCGTCATAATTCTAGCTTGTTAAAGATCATGCTGTAGTACTGGGCTTTTAAAAGCCCATAAATACTGATCCTCTTAGGACTATGTTTAGGCATGCCTACACCTCGATCATTATTGCCTATACCTAGGTCTGACAATATGCCCACACATTGTTCATAGTGCTTGCACTTAGGCCTAGCTTAATTTTGCAGAACCTGAACAATGAGCCTAAGCTTCTAGAGTTTTGATCACTACCCGTACCATTATTCTAGGCTAGTTTCTCATGACCTAGACCTCCTGTACGTCTCAAGGCTTGGTAACCTTGGCTATCAAACTCTGTCCCACTAGAACTGGAACTGGTTTTCAACTCGAAAAGAACCCTTGGGCTTGGACCAGCTTATAGACTATGACACATACATATGCCTTGACCGCCATCGAGACATGTTCACCCTTGGTCTCGGCACATGCTTTGACCACCATCGACACATACTGGACCTTGGTGTGGGTAGTTCCTTCAAACATCATCGGCATGTTGGGTCATACATACACCACGTGCGAGTATCTTATGCCCGGGCCACGTACTATGATTGGGTAGTAGATGGGTTCAAGCACATCTTCATATTTTTGACATGCCAATGCCATTTTATGGCTTGCAAATTCGTATAATAGTCCCTTTAGCCTTCATGTGAAGTTTCACGACAAGATGATTTGTTTATATTTTTCATGATTTTCAAAATTTTTCGCAGTTCAAGATTTTTTGAAAATTTTTTAAGAGTTTTAGCTCCAAATTTGGTATATATTATCCTTGTATTTTTGTTCACATCCATAAAAAAATTTACCTAAATAATCAAAATGTAGAAGATTTTATGGTGATTTGAAAAAAGTATCCCCATTTTAAACACTTGATTAGATACTGGCTAAATATTTGTAAAAGCTCTTATGCTCTTTAAAGGGGTGTAAGTTGTCAAGGTTCCTTGAGGGATAGGAGGCCAATATAAGGGCTAAAGACCAGTACCTATCACACATCATGTGCTCACACCCCTGGCCCCTTCTCTTAATAGTTGAAACCCTAAATGTCATTGGTTGGGTTCTCCGACGATGCTGCCCTAGGTAAAAAAAAAACGACACCAGCACATGCTTGAGCTCAGCATGTGCACTGTGGCCTAAAATTGAACTTCGACCAAGGCCTCAACCATCATCGGCACATTGTGGCACATGGTGCAAGCACATGCCTCGACCATCATCGACATAAGCTAACCTTTGGTGTAAGCACCTGCATCGACACCATCGATACATATTGGCCCTTGGTGTGGGCACATGCCTCGATTAACATCAACAAAAGATGACCCTTGGTGTGGGCACTTACTTTGAACACCATCAGCACATGCTAGCCCTTGCTGCAGGCATTTGCCTTAAACACCATCGCCACATGCCTCAACCACCACTAGCACCTATGGACCCTTGGTGCAAGATATGTCTATTTGAAAAAAGTGTCCCAATTTCAAACACCTTAATGTCTACTGCTAGCATATTTATAAAATCTCTTATGCTTTTTAAGAGGTGGTTGTCCAAGCCCCTTTTCCCCCTATGAGGGAATAGGTGTGCATGATGGACCTGTCATTACGTACATCCATGGTAACATCCTTGGAGCAAAGTCCAGGACGTGTATGCCTTCTAGCTATGTTGTTGAGCAACTGGTTGCTTCAGTGACCCACAGGTACCCATGGCCTTGATCGATTGGCATGTATGCGAAAAAAAGCTCGGTCATGTTAAGTTCAAGCCTATAACTACAACTATTGCTACCCTATACCAAGTCCCTGAATCGAGCTATGGCTTTTAAGGTGGTGCAAGTAAAAACTATGGTCGTGAGTTTGGCCTGGCCAAGTCTCTTAGGTATTTAGCAGTCTCTTAGGTATTTGGCTATCTCGTGGTCTATTTTCGTCAACCAAAAAATTGACTTGGCCTGGCCAAGCTCGTGCATACAGCCATTATTGCCTAAGACCCTAGGAAGAAGTCCCTAAATCAAGTGAAGTCTCTTTGGGGTGGTGACAATAGAGTTTGCGTATGCGATCTCAGCCAAACCAAGCATTGGTAGTGTCATGTTGTTATGCTCATTGGATGGTAGGGGTAGTCTCGTGGCCTTTGTTATGTTTTTTCCATGCGAAGTAGTTGTGGCATGGCCTCGTACGTTGTTTCTCCACTTCTTCATTAAGGAATCGATTGGGTGGGTTATGGATCGATGTGCGTAGATGCTACTGCTTATATGTAATAGGCATATAAGTGGTTTATAGTAATGCGTGTTGGCAAGCTTCATGCTTGATGCATCGAACTATTGAACTGTCAACCTGTCATCTTCTTCAATCTCCCCCTGTATGGTCATCATATGCTAGCGGTGCAATCGAGATCCTATGCTGCATACCTAAATCAATGGAAATTGGATGTCTTGCCATCTCTCACCTGTCTTATGTCTTTAAGGGCTACAGGTCAGGCTTCAATTGTGCCCTATGTCCCAAGTGTGCCGTCCAAACCCTCGTGGCCACATTAATGCCCTAGTGTTTGATCGTACTCTTGGATGCAAAACATTTTGTGGGCATGTGCTCTCGGTCCTTATTCATTTGATGCTATGTATTTTACATGCATGACACATATAATTTGTGCTCCATGTTTGCTCTTCCATTGCTTGATCGATGCATTAAGGCTCTTATAGTGCCAACATCCTAAAGGAATGCTACCTGGTTAATCCTACTAGTAGTCATATGCTTATCTCAAAGATTAAGCCATGCATGTGTAAATATAGACCAATTCAAACTGTGAAGCTTCGAATGGCTTATTAAATAAGTCATAGTTTATTTGATGGTATCTACTACTTAGATAACTATAGTAATAGTAGAGCTAATACATGCAACAAAACTTGACTTTTGGACAAGATGCAATTATTAGATAAATGGTCGACACAGGCTTTGCCCATTGCCCTAATGATTCTTGATAACTCGACAAATCACATAGCCTTTGTGCTGATGACACATTATTCAAATTTTAGTCCTATCAATTTTCAATGGTAGCATAGTGGCCTACTATAGTGGTGACGGGTAACAAAAAATTAGTGTTAAATCTTGGAGATGGAGCCTAAGAAATGTCTACCACATCCAAAGAAGGCAGTAGGTCATAAATTACCTAATTCTGACATGGAGAGGTAGTGACAATAAATAACAATACCAAGATCTATGAGTCTGATAATTAGAATGAGTACAATCTAAATCCCTTAAAAAGGATCCATTATAGGGCAAGTTTGGTACCAGCAACTGTAGTAATTCTAGCTCCAATAGCATATATTTAAGTTATTGTAGTTAAAAAGCTCATAGTTAGAACTAGGGTTAGGTTATTTGGTATGCCTTACAGTGAGCACCAGTTTACTCATCCTTACTATCACTGATGCGGTCCTGGCCTTAAATAGCTGGGACATTCCTCTAGCACTGCTACTTTGAAGAAATTAGAGTGCTCAAAGTAGGCCTACCTTTGTATACATTAGCATCAGATAACATCATAGAATTTTGGTCTTATTATGTTGGCCTTCAAGATCAGAGTAATGATTAATAGGGATAGTCAGGGGCATTCGTATTTCATAGTAAGAGGCAAAATTCTTGGACTTATGAAAGACAAACAACTATAAAAGCATTTGCCAATGATGTTTTTATTAGTCAAGAATGAAAGTTGAGGGCTCAATGATAATCAGGTACCATTCTTGTCTCAACCATAAATGATGTCAACTAGGGATCAACAAAAGTTACTTTTAGGACTCCATTGATAGCTTAAGAGAAATCAAAGTCTTTCTGTTCTGGGGGTAGTATGGTCATAAGGCTAAAACTTAAAGAAATTGATGAAAAGGCACCATCAGGAATGAGCCTGCGGCTTAATTTGACTTAAGATAGGGAAACTTATTAGGTCCTAACATTATGAGGATTAATTGATTGGAGCTCTTTCTTGATTTTATGGTTGGTGGTTCATGGCCAATTTTAGTTGGTGGAGTGATTTGTCTAGTTAATTTCGTTAACGAACTGAAATAAAAAAGAGCACATGTGCCATCACCATCCCAATCGTGGTGCATGCATATGGAGCACCATGACTCCTTTTGTCATGAAAAACCAAAATGACTCTCGACAATGGATATCTCAGCTCTCCCATTGATGAAGAACATAGTGAAATACGATACTTGGTGTGAATTATAGAATCTTATGAACCATCGAGTCTTTGAACGCAAGTTGTCCCCAAGTTATTAGGCCAAGCGTACACCTACTGGGTGTCATACATCATCATGCCCTCTAACCCCCAACCTATCAAGCTCTGGGAAAGGGGTTAAAGATGGCCTCTTATGATCTCACCGATCATGGTTGGCCTAAAAATGAGTCCCTAGCAACGATAGCACCGTGACCATCAATGGTAAAGCTCCTAGCCTACCTTGTCTCCAATGACGTGAGCTCATTGTCCATCCAAACCCCATTAAACCCCCAGCATTGCTCAGTCAATGTTCACATTACAACCCCAAGTCTGGCAGGATCACCCATTGAATTTAAGCATATCAATAAATTAAAGAAAAGAAACTTACCAACATTCCCCTAGTAATGATGAGCGAATTGGAAAAAGCCCAACTTAAGAATCAGACACTTTTGGCATCTAAATTTTAGCTTGGAGAAACATCTTTAGTAGTGGACTAGGCACACCTATTAAAAGATAATGTTGGTGTCATAAGATGAGCTCAATGAGAATAAAAATCTCATGTGGAACAAAAGGGTAATTAAGCCATGCATGTCTAAGTATTAACTAATTTAGAATATAAAACTGTGAATGGCTTATCAAATCATTTACAATATGTTTGATGGTATCTACTACTTGGATAATCGTAGTAATTCTAGAGCTAATACGTGCAACAAACCCTGACTTCTGGAAGGAATACATTTATTAGATAAAAGATTGATGCAAGCTTTCCCCATTGTTTTGATGATTCATGATAACTCAATGGATTGCACGGCTTTCATGCCAGTGATGCATCATACAAATTTTTACCGTATCAACTTTTGATAGTAAGATAGTGGCTTACTATAGTGGTGATAGGTGATAAAGAATTAGAGTTTGATTCTAGAGAGAGAGCTTGAAAAATAGCTACAACATCTAAGAAAGGCAGTAACTGTGCAAATTATCCAATCTTAACATGGGGAGGTAGTGACAATAAATAAAAATACCATGCTTTATGAGTCTAGTAATTGGAATGAGTACAATCAAAATCCTTTAATGAGAATCCATTGGATGGCAAGTTTGCCAATAGCAACGATAATTCTAGCTCCAATAGCATTTATTTAAGTTGTTACAGCTAAAAAGCTCATAGTCAAAACTAAGGTTAGGTCATTTGATCCATCTCACAATGAACACCGATCTACATGTCCCTACTATCGATTATGTGTTCTTTGCCTTAACTAGCCAAGTTGTTCTTTCAACACTATTACCTTGAAGAAATTAGAATGCTCATAGCAGGCTTATGCTTGTATACATTAGTATGGGATAACATCATAGGATTTTGGTCCTATTATGTTGGCTTTTGGGATCAAAGTAATGATTAATAGGGATAGTTAGGGGCATTCATATTTCATAGTTAGAGGTGAAATTCTTGGATTTATGAAAGATAAACAACTGTGAAAGCATTTGCCAAGGATGTTTTCATTAATCAACAATGAAAATTAAGGGCATGATGATGATCGAATAACGTCCTAGTCTTAACCATAAATGATGCCAACCAAGGATTGGTGGATGTTGTTTTTAGGATTCCGTCGGCACTTTATGAGAAATCAAAGTCTTTGAGTTCTAAGGGGATATGGTCGCAAGGCTAAAACTTAAAGGAATTGATGGAAAAGCACCACTAGGAGTAGAGCCTGTAGCTTAATTTGACTTAACATGGAAAAAATTTCCAAGTCTATACATAGTAAGGATTGATAGACTAAAAGCTCTTTCTTGATTCCATGGGTGGTGGTGCATGGCTATTCTTAGTTAGTGAAGTGATTTGTTTGGTTAATTTCGTTAATGAATGAGACTTCAGCCTACTAACTAGCTACAAAAAGGTGATCTTTCATGGCTAACTTTTTAGATGGATTATGGCCACTTAGGCCAAAGAAGTTTGAGGCAATAATAGGTCTGTGATACCTTTAGATATTTCGAGCTGCCTATGCACTACACTGATGTATTCATTGAATCTATGGTCTTGGCCGATAGGCTTGGGTATTATTTGAAGTTTCATCATTATGGGGATATATCATTGCAATTATTGGTCTTCAACGAGGAATTTCTAATAAACACGAGTCATCAACTCGATTTGACTATGTCCTAGCCCTTTGTACACACTACCTATCCCTTATACTAATTGAATGGTCTGATGAAGTGTTTAGATCATGGCGACATGGATGGTTCACTACCTGTGATATCTCGAGAAGTCCACTGACCTTATCATTTTGAGGAAGGAGAAGTTGTAACAAGGTTTTTATAGGTGAACTTGCAAAAGGATCATTATCAAAACCCTTTCAACGAATGACTCATGAATATGTTAACAAAATATTAAGGGGGTGAAGGTGCTTTCATGCCCCAAGCTTCTTCTGGTCTAGATGGGAGTGAAGGTTGCTTCATTTTGCCTCCCATGGTGAAATGATTGGTATAATCACCTATAGCTAAATAACAAACCCTTGGCATGAATCACCCTAAGGATTTGGAATGAGGGCACATATGCTATCACCATCCCTTTTACGGTTCGTGTGTAGGGGCCACCATGACTCCTTTTGTCATGAAAAACAAAAACAACTTGGCAACAGATATCTTAGCTCTCGCATCGATGAAAACATAGTGAAATGCGATACTTGGTGTAAATTACAGAATCTCATGAGCCATTGAGTCTTTGAACACAAGTTGGACCTTAAACCATTAGGCCAAAGGCATGCCTGCCTAAGTGTCATGCATCGTTGTCCCCTCCAATGCCCTACCCATCAAGCTCTAGGTGAAAGGGTGGAAAATGGTCTCTCATGATCTCATCGATCGTGTTTGGCCTAAAAGTGAGTCCTCGGTAACAACGACATCATGACCATCGGTGGTAAAGCTGTCGACTTGCCTTATCTCTAATGACGCATGCTAGTTGTCCATTTATGCCCCATCGAACCCTCCACATAGCTTAGTTAATGCTTGCATCATGACCCCTAGTTAGGCAAGATCACTTTCTGAGTTTAAGCATATCAATAAGCAGAGGAAAAGAAATTTACTAGGATTTCCCTAGTAATGGTAAATGAACCGGGAAAAGCCCAGCTTAAGAATTAGGTAACCTTTGATGTCCAAATTATAGTTTGGAGAAGCATCCTCAATGGCAAATCGAGCCCAAGTCTTTTGGAAAAGGGTGTTAGAAAGGGTGAGAACCTTGTTATGCCTAGACCCTATCACACCATAAGGTATTGTTTGTGAGCTGGGTTGTTTAGAAAAGTAGCCCCAATCAAGCAGTAAATTTCATCCAAGACTAAATACATGTGAGATATTGATAGTAAACAAGTATCGTAAGGGAAAGATGGAAAAAACTTTGAAAAAAAGTCAAAGAGTGCTTTAAATTGTTTAGAGGGAAGCAAATAGGGCTGATAATGCACCCTAGTCGGATGCCAAATGACGAGAACTAATCTTCAATTGCCTTAGAGTGTGAACAAAGGGGTCACAGTGGTAGCCCAAGGTTGAGCTTTCGATATACCCATGGAGACATTGTTACTGCAATCATGGAATGTAGCAAGTGTCGTCTTGGTGTGCCTTAGCACTTCGCACTCTTAGCGTCAACCTATGGGCTTCCTATCCAGCCTATCTTGAAACATGGACCAAAGAGTCTAACATGTGTGCGAGTCAATGGGCTAGAAAACCCATAAGACGTAAGGAAGTTGATTGGTAGGATCCCTGGTGGGTGCACTGCTGATCGACCTTGATCTTTTGAGAAGGGTTCGAGTGTGAACATGCCTATTAGGACTCAAAATATGGTGAACTATGCTTGAATAGGGTGAAGCAAAAAGAAACTTTAGTGAAGGCCCATAGCGATAATGATGTGCAAATCATTTGTTTGACTTAGGTATAGAGGTGAAAGACTAATCAAACCATCTAAAAGTTGGTTCCTTTTGAAGTTTCCCTCAGGATAGTTAGAGGCCTTAGTGAGTTCTATCAAAAAAAGCAAATGATTAGAGGCATCGAGGGCAAAATCCCTTTGACCTATTCTCAAACTTTAAATAGGTAAAATGGTGCAGCAACTTCATTGAGCTACGCCATGGAATTGAGAGCTCCAAGTGGGCCATTTCTTGCAAGTAGAACTAGTAATGTGAGATGAATTGGAAGCTAACTTATAGTGCCCAATTTCACACTAACCTAGAACCCATAAAGGGTGTTGGTCGATTAAAATAGCAAGACAGTGGTCATGGAAACCAAAATTCATTAAAGAGTGTGCAATAACTCACCTATTGAATCAACTAGCCCTGAAATGTATGGTGCTTAAATGCATGACCTATACCCAGCCATCAGGGACAAGGGCTAAGCCTCGATGAGTAGGAAGGCATCATGATTGCAGTAAAACCTGAGGCATGAGCTTCGGTGGAGCAACCATTAGTGTTGATCTTAGTGGTAATAGTAAATATTCAAATGAGAACTTTAAAGGCTGAAGAGGGGAAAGGTTCCATGTGAATGGCACTTGCACATGGGTTAGTTAATCTTAAGAGATGGGAAAGCCTATCTAATAGTGCATCTAGCGTGAGCTTCAAAAGGGAATTAAGTTAAAATTCTTGAACTGGGATGCAGCAGCTGTGGCAAAGTTAGAGAGTTCATAGATGTCAATAAAGCCCTTAAGAAAAGTTAATTTTTCTATCTAATGGCCTATCTACCTTAGAAATGGCTTAGCCAGAGGTAAAGGCTAGCAACTGAAAGAGCATTGCACGTTGCATGCTGTCCAATACACCTCTTGTAGCCCTTGAAAATCTAAAGTATCAAGTGTCATTCGTGCTTGATTATACTCATAACCGCATCAGGTCTTTAAGGTGAACAACCTCTGGTCGATGGAATAATGTAGGCCAGGGAAGTTGGCAAAATGGATTTGTAACCTCAAGAAAAGAATTGGTTTTGAGGGCTAGGCATGAGGGAAACCCATCGGCTACCAGTGAACTGCTTGAGCTATTTTCATGGCAAGAGTAGGTCATCGTATGCTAGTTGAAGGACGGACTGAGAATAGCTCCCTTAGGGGCATTTCTTTGGCAACTAATGATTGACTCAGAATTGGTACGGACAAGGGGAATCCAATTGTTTAATGAAAACAAATCTATGATGGTCCCTATGGATGCTCATGCAAAGTGATTTTTACCCACTGCATTGAATTTCATAGTGAAAAAATTCAACCAAGCACTCGTAAACGGTGGGAGTAACTATGACTCTCTTAAGGTAGCCAAATACCTTATTATCTAATTAGTGATGTGCATGAATGGATTAATGAGATTCTCATTGTCTTTATCTACTATCCAGTGAAACCGTAGTCAAAGGAATGGGCTTGGTAGAATCGATAGGGAAAGAAGACCTTGTTGAGCTTGACTCTAGCCTAACTTTGTGAAATGACTTGATAGGTGTAGGATAAGTGGGAACCCTCAAGCAAAATTGAAATACCACTACTTTTATTGTTGTTTTACTTATTCTATGAATCGAGGCAAGGCATGACCCTTTTTTTTGGACCCAAGGCTAGCCTTAGTTAGGCAATCTAGGTGGAAGACAGTGTTAGCTGAGGAGTTTAGCTAGGGTGGCACATCTGTTAAATGATAATGTAAGTGCCCTAAGATGAGCTAAATGAGAATAAAAATCTTATATGGAACAAAAAGGCAAAAGCTCATTTGATTATGATTTCCTATATGAATATGAAACTGTGAAAGCGTAGCCTGTCAATCTTTTAGAGCTTTAGAATTTGAAACTAAAGCTATTAGAAAAGTTACCATAGGGATAATTGGTTTATGGCAGCCAAGTGTTCATAGCGACGTTGCTTTTTGATCCTTTGATGTTGGCTTTTCCTATCATTGTGAAGTAAAAATCACCCAGCGTTGGATTCTTCACTCACCAATAGGGAACATGAGCTGGGCTTAAACCATTGGGAGATAAGTTAGTTTTACCCTATAGTAATTCAACTTAGTATGAGATAAATTGTTGATTCACACAATTGGTCATCATGCTTGGTGAAAAGCCAGTGGGACAAAGTTACCATGTGCTAGATTCTAACTAAACACCTCAAAATCAAAATCTAAGCTAAAAGTGACACATGCACCTATTGCCCAATTACTGACTTGCAGTAGGGGCCTATGGCCCCCAAGGGCACGTATCGTAGGTGTAGCCCTCGTGGTAGACAAGCCATATAGGCCTCCTTGGAGTTCAATTCCCATTAAACAGTGGGTAAAATCCTTTGTAAATAACTTAAATATGACAAGGTGTTGTAAGTGGCAAAGTGGCCTTGCTACCATGATCCACTGAAATTCAGCCCTTTGTTGTTTTAATTCACCCCCCATATCCATTGAAGTCCTCTCACTTTAATTTTTTACACTGCACCCCTCTAGGGTTAGTGATGAATGGTGTTTTCCATTGCAGCAAATTTAGCCAGGTGATCACATCCTTCCTTCAAGTGTCCAAGTAAACAACAACTAAATGTTTTTGGTATTTGTTATAGGGATATACTTGCCCTTGGTGTGAGCACTTGCCTCAAACTCCATCAGCACATGTTAGCCTTTAGTGCGGGTTGTTACCTTGATTGCCATTGATAGCATTTGGCCCTTGCTTGGTGTGGATAATCACATCCAATACCGTTAGTAGATACTGGCCTTGTGCTATGGAATGTTGCCTTGGACACCATTGCTAGATATTGGCCTTGGTGCAAGCACTTGCCTCGACCACCATTGGTACAAGTGAGCCTTTGGTGCTTGTTATTGCTTGAAACACCTCTTTGGTAGATGCTGGTGTCATAGTTCGTGCAAAGGTCTAAGCCTAAGGGTTCTTTTCAAATCAAGTTATAGTTTTAGATTTAGTGGGATAGAGTTTGACAGCCAACAGGACCAAGCTATAAGGCTATAAGCCAAGTTATAGTGGTACAAACAGTGATCAGGACTACTATGGCTCTGGCAAGGTGTTTAAGTTTGGCACAGTTGGGCTAGGCCTAAGTGCAAGCAGTAATGATCGAGGTATAGGTGCATGGGTAGACATAGGCACGAGTGTTGAGGATCAATGTGCAAACACATGGTTAGACCAATGTACGAGCACTCCTAAACATAGACTTGACATAATTAAAGTTGGCAACACTAAGTTAGGCCAGGTGTGGGCATGGTTATAAGCCCAAGTGCATACGGTTCTAAGCACGATTTTGGAACCAACCAGGATAGATTCACAATTAGATTGGGTCAAACATGCTAGAAATATGTTGTAGCATTATATCCCCTAGAATAAAAAACTATAACATATCTCTTAGAATCATAGGATTTAAACTAATGTAATTCTTACAGTTTAGGCATGTATCTTAGCATTGATTGTAAGGGGGACTCAACTATAAATAAGAGTCCCCCACCCTCATTGTATGTACATTAGAATAATTGAGTAATAACATCCTTACTCTTGCCTTAAACTTTCTATTGTTCTTTTAGCCTTTCTTCTAGCCCTTTCTATGCCCTTTTATTTTGTAGTGTGCTGGGCAACCAAGCCCTGCAGTTTAGAGTATCCATGCACTGTTTCTTGTGTTAGGCTTATCGAAGAGGCAAAAGAGTCTATTCTCATGTCTTGGAGCCATCTGAGTTTAGAGCTTAAGTCTCCGCCCATTACAAGTGGTATCAAAGCATGTTTAAAGCTGGTTCAGAGTCGGTAGAAATTGGTCTAAAGGAGATTATCAATGTTAAGTGCTGTTGAAACTAGAGTTAGCCTCAATGGAGGTTTGGACATGTTAGTGCAGGCATTCAATTGTGTGGTGTGGGAATCCTAGGTATTTCTGTGCTTATATATGGGTGATATGCCCCCTGATGCACAAGGTGATGGCATGCAAGAGTGCAAACCAAATGTTCAACCAATTGCTGCTATTATACTATGGGTGTGCTGGGCGTGCTGTGTAGTGGCACTAACTAGTGCCTAATAGAGTGCTGGTCATGTGTGCTATGCTGGGTAAGATCCTAATTCACTAGAGTGCTAGTTTGAAGATTAAGGTAAATTCCTTAAACTGTATTTGTGAAATTTTGGTTTGATCATTATGTGCTGCTACTATGGCCAGGGATGACTAGATAGGAGGCCCAAGTGATGTACACAAGAAGCACCCACCCATTGGCAAGGAAAAGAAGCCTAATTCTGAGGAGGTGATGATGTCCATGGACACCCGATTGAGGGAGTGTAAGGGGGTCATTGCAAACATACAAGATAGATTCAAGGACAACATAAGACCCATACATGACTCAATGAGAGAAGTTATGTAGGACCATAAGGTGTTGAAGGCTAGGATGACAACCTTATGAGAGGAGCTATAAAGGCTTAAGGTTGATCATGCCGCATTATGGTTAACCATGTTTACTGGTGCTAGTTTAGGTTCAAAGGTGAAGGTTCCTAAGCCAAAGCCAAGGATGTCAACAACTTTGTTTGGGGGATGAAGTAGTACTTCAGAGTGATCAGGATAGTAGATGATGCCAAGGTGAGCATAGCTACTATGTGTTTGAGCGATAATGCTTTTTTGTGGTGGCGTTGCAAGGATGATGATGTCAAGCATGGTAAGCGGGCAATCACCATATAGGACCAATTCATGAAAGAACTTAGGCAGCAATTTAAGCCAAAGTATGCAAAAAAGAAAGCTCAAGGGAAGTTCCATAGGCTTGCTCAAAAGGGAAGAATCCAAGACTATTGTAAGGAGTTCTTAAAGCTATTGCTGTTACTCCCAAGCATGAGCCAGCCAAAGGATTTATTTTACTTTCTAGATGGAGTAAAGCCATGGGTATAGTTTGAATTATAGTGATAAAGCATGCAAGAATTGAGTCAAGACATTGCAATTACAGAATCATTGATAGAGTTTGATAGCACTATGTCACCATGGTCAAGCCACAAAGGTAGCTTAAGTCACAAAGACAGTAGTGGTGGAGATATAAATAGTAGTTCCTCATCCGATGAGAGGGTGGGTGACAAGCCTTGACTTAGCAAGGCCAAGATTGATAGAGCCACTTTGACAAGGGCAAGAAATGAAAGCCCATGAGTTGCTATTTGTGTGGTAGTCTACATAGGGCCAGGTAGTGCCCTATGCATGTGAGGCTTGTATCCATCAAGTAGGCAAAAAGGCTATTCGAAGGTGAAAGCAGCAATAACAATGATGAATAGGCCAAGATGATATGACTAGGTGTTATTCGATACTGCAGAGGGATTAGAACCTCTTAAGGGGTTGGTGAAGGCAAACCAATGGCAACCAAATGCCACAGCATTAGTCCCAGAGTGCAGCCAAATTTCTCATGGGAGAGTGTGTCATGGGCAACTCAAAAGAAGCATGGGAAGCATTAGTAGCACAGGTGAAAGAGACCATTGTAGCAGAATGCTGAAAAACTTCAAATCAAGAGTAGCAGAAGCAAGCAAAGTACATATTCAAGTATAGGACTAAAATGTTGGAAAACTGGTTCATTGGGCAAAAGAAGGAACCGACATACAAGGCAAATGCATCATTCCCCTAGTAACAAAGGCATTGTTAGAATGAGTGGGGGAGAATGTTGTAGTCCGTGCAAAGGTCCAAGCCCAGGGGTTCTCTTCGAATCAAGTTAGAGTTCTAGTTTTAGTGGGACAGAGTCTGACAGCCAATAGAACCAAGCCTTAAGGCACATTAAAGGTCTAAAAGGTGGGAAAATAACCTAGAACAGTGGTGTGGGCAATGATCAAGACTACTAAGCTCTAGCAAGGTGTTTAAGTTTGGTACAGTCAAGCTAGGCCAACATGCGAGCAATGATGATTGAGGTACGGGCACACGGGCAAACATAAGTGTGGGCATTAAAGATCGAGGTACGGGTACATGGTCGAACCAATATGCGAGTACTCCTAAACATAGACCTAAGATAATCAGAGTTGGCAACATTGAGTTGGGCCTAGGTGTGGGCACGATACAAGCCTAGGTGCAAGCAATGCTAAGCATGGGTCTAGAATTGACCAAGATAGATTCCCACTCAGATTGGATCAAAGATGCTAGGAATATGCTGCAGCATCATATCCCTAAGAATTAAAAACTATAACATATCTCCTAGAATTATGGGATTTAAACTAATGTAATCCCTAGAGTTTAGGCATGTATCTCAGCATTGATTGTAAGGGGGACTCAACTATAAATAGAGAGTCCCCTACCCCCATTGTACACACACTAGAACCATTGAGTAATAACATCCTTACTCTTACCTTACAATGTGTTTGGATTAATGGGAGAGGAGTGAAAGGAAAGTAAAGTAAAGAGAGGTAAAGGAAACACAACCTCCTTCCCTTATTTGGATAAATATTTAATTTAAAGAAAGGGAAAGGGATGAAAACCAAATAACCTTTGGTTTCCCTTGTAAACTCAATTTTTTTTAATACCCCAATTTGGAGGAAAAGCTAGGGAAAGGAAAGTTGAAAATTTTTTTTATAAAGACTATTATGTCCATCTTTTTATTAATACTAAAAACCTAATAAAAAAACCTAAGCAAATCATAATCATCTTGTAATTTTGTCAAAGCCATCTCTTTTTTCAAGTAAGTTTCATATATATATTCTAATATAAAATTTTTTATAGTTTTTTAGTGATTTGATTTTGATGAATGGTTGAATATAAATAGATATATTTTTTGGGTTTATAAGATGTTAGACTAGCTCAAAATTCATCAATGTATATTTGTAAAACATTTTCTTATTTCACTTGATTAAAAACCATTAATATAGCAGCAATTGTGAGGCCAGACAAGATAGCAAACATATCATGGTTCAAAAATGCTCTAAAATCACAGGCAATGAAATGTTATAATTGAAAAAAATTATTGTAATGAATAATTTCCTTTCTTTTTCACTCTTTATCCAAACAATGGTTGTTAGAATTCCTTTCCTTTTCTTTCTTTAATCAATTTTAATTATCTAAACAAGGGTTACATGTATCCTTTTCTTTCCTTTAAAAAACCTTTTTTTTTCCTTTCCTTTCCTTTCTTTTTTTAATATTTATCCAAACATAATGTTACACTATGTTTGGATTAAGGGGAAGGGAAGGAAAGGAAAATAAAGAAAAGTAATGGAAATAGAAAAACCCCTCCTTTTTTTGGGTAAACTTTTAATTTAAAGGAAAGAAAAGTTGTGGAAACTTAATAACTTTTGGTTTCCCTTGTAACCTTCACTTTTTTAATACCTTAAGTTGGGGGAAAAGCTAAGGAAAGGAAAGTTCAAAAAATTTTATTTTTATAAAAGGACTATTATATCCATATTTTTATTATGGCATTATATTTGATTATATAACTGACACTTTCTACAAAAATTAATTTTTTTCTAAGTATTTTATATAACAACGCAATTTATAAATATTTTATGATTTTCCAGGTTTTAACAACAAAATAAGCCAAATTATTATCAGAATAAATTAAAAGACCAAATTAAACACAAAATTAAGAGTAGATCAATAACTTGCTAATACATCTTACCATATTAAACATGTTAAATTTTGTTTAAAAATATTTGTTTATACAAGCTAGGTAGTATAAAGATATATTTGTATATTATATGTTATTTTATAAAAAAAGGTTATAATTGGAAAAAAAATATTATAGTGAATTATTTCCTTTCCTTTTTACTATTTATCTAAACAATGGTTGTTAGAATTCCTTTCATTTCCTTTATTAATTTTAACTATCAAAACAAAAGATAGATGTTCCCTTTCCTTTCCTTTAAAAAATTTTCCTTTCCTTTCTTTTCCTTCCTTTCCTTTCTTTTATTTATATGTATCCAAACATAGCATTAAACTTTCTATTGTTCTTTTAGCATTTCTTACAACACTTGCCATGCCTTTTCATTTATAGTGTATTAGGTGACCAAGCCCCATAGTGTAGAGTGTCTATGCACCGTTTCTTATGTTAAGCTAATTTGGGAAATATGGGACGTGGAAGAGCCCATTCTTGTGCCTTGGAGTCGTACGAGTCTGGAGCTTGAGTTTCGGCCCATAACACTGACACTTGGTGTGGCATTTGTATTGTGACCTTCCCATCGAAGGTACTTGTCTGCACGTCGATCGCCATTAACACCAAATGGCGATCAGTGCATGTGTCATGGGCTCCAATCTTAAGCCAAACTCTGTACAGCCTTGGATAAGGAATTGACTTTATCTACCTAAGTTAGCCTATAAAACTTAACTGCATAGCATAATTCTATCTTGTCAAAGATTGTGCTATAGTACTGGGCCTTCTAGAAGCCCACAAATCTGATTTTCCCAAGACTATGTTCAAGCGTTCTTGCACCTTGGTCATCCGTTCCCACACTTGGGTCAAAATGTGTGCCCATGCATTGCTCACCAGTGCCCACACCTGTGCCTGACTTAATTTTGCTAAACTTAAAACTAAGCTTGAGCCTTTAGAGTCTTGATAACTACCCACATCACTGTTTTGGGCTAGTTCCCTATGACCTGGGCCTTTAATAGACCTCAAGGCCTAGTCTCTGTAGCTGTTAAACCCTATTATGCTCGAACTGGAACTGCTCCTTAACTCAAAAAAACCTTTGGGCTCAAATCAGCTCATGGACTGTGGCAAATGCATATGCCTCGACCACCATTGGGACATGTTAGCCTTTGGTCTTAGCACTTGCTTTGACCACCATTAGCACATGCTAGCCCTTTGTGTGGGTAGTTCCCTTAAACACTATTAGCACATGCTGGGTAACGTACCAAGTACGAGTATTCAGGGCTTGGGACATTCACCGTGTTCACCATGACTAGGCAATAGGTGGGTTTAGGCACATCTTCATATTTTTGCCATGCCAATGCCTTTTTTATGGCTTGTAAATTCAAATAACATTCACCAGCACCTGCATCTTGACTTGGCTCAATTTTGCCAAGCCTAAGCACTGTGCCTAAGCCTTTGGAGTCTTTATCATTACTCATACCACTATTATAGGCTAGTTCTTTGGGACTTGGGCCTCCAATAGGCCTCAAGCCCTAGTCTTACTAGTTGTCAGACCCTAGCCCACTAGAACTGAAACTGTTCCTTGAACCAGCTTTCAAATCGTAGCACATGTATATGCATCGATCACTATCAGGACATGTTAGCCCTTGGTCTTGACACATGCTTCGACCACCATTGGTACATGCTGGCCCTTTATGAGGGGTAGTTCCTTCGAACATCATTGGCACAAGTTGGGTTGTACATCGTGCATGGGTATCCTAAGCTTAGGCCATGCACCATTTGCACCATAACTGGACAATAGGTGGGTTCAGGCACATTTTCATATTTCTGTCATGCCAATGCGATTTTTATGGCACATAAATTCATCTAACATTCACTAGTGCTTGCATATAGGCCTGGCTCAATTTTACCAAGCTTAAACAATGTGCCTAAGCCTCTAAAGTCTTGATCATTGCCCATACCATTATTATGGGCTAGTTCTCTATGACCTAGACCTCTAGTACACCTCAAGACCTAATCCCTTGACTATCAAACTCTGTCTTGCTAGAATTGGAACTACTCCTCAACTCAGAAAGAAGCCTTGGGTTTGTATTAGCTTACAAACAGTGACACATGCACATGCCTTGATTTCCATTGGGATATATTGGCCCTTAGTTTTGGCACATGCTTCAACCAGCATCGGCACATGCTAGCCTTTTGTATGGGTAATTCTTTCAAATACCATTGGCACATGCTAGGTTACACACCAAGCGCAAGTATCCTAAACCTGACCACACACCATGCGTACCCCAATTAGGTAATAGATAAGTTCAAGCATATCTTCATATTTCTACCATACCAATGCCACTTTTATGGTTTGTAAATTCAAATAATGCTCACCAGCACCTGTAGCTGGGCCTATCTCAATTTTGCCAAACCTAAACACTGGGCTTGAGCCTTTAGAGTCTTGATCACTGCCTATACCACTATTCTAGGCTAGTTTCCAATGGCCTGGACATCTAGTACTCCTCAAGGCTTGGTCTTCTTGGCTATCAAACTTTGTCTGATTAGAATTAGAACTACTCTTTAACTCAAAGAGAACCCTTAGGCTTAGACAAGCTTGAGGGTCATGACACATGCACATGCTTTGACCGCCATTGAGATATGTTGGCCCTTAGTTTTAGCACATGTTTTAACCACTATTAGCACATGCTAGCCTTTGGTGTGGGTAGTTCCATTGAACATCATTGGCATATGCTGGGTTGCATACCACGTGCTATTATCCTAGGCTTAGGCTATGCACCATGAGCACTATAACCAAGCAATAGGTTGGTTCAAGCACATCATATTTCTATCATGCCAATGCCATTTTTATGGCTTCTAAATTCATATAAGTGCTCACCAATGCCCACACCTGGGCCTGGCTCAATTTTCTTGAGCCTGAACACCATGTTTAAACCTCTAGAGTCTTGCTCACTACCCGTACCGTGATTCTAGGCTAGTTCACCATGACCAAGGCCTTCAATAGGCCTTAAGGCCTAGTTTCTCTGGCTATTAAACCCTATCCTACTAAAACTAGACCTACTCTTTAGCTCGGAGAAAACCTTTAAGCCTAGACTACCTTGTGGATTGTGACATAAGCATATGCCTCGATCACCATCGGGACATGTTGGCCCTTAGTCTCAGCATATGCTGACCCTTTATATAGGCAGTTCCCTCAAACACCATCAGCATATGCTAGGCTATGTACAACATATAGGTATCCTGGGCCTAAGCCGTGCACCACGATTGGGCAATAAATAGGTTTAGACACATCTTCATATTTTTGTCACGTCAATGCCATTTTTATGGCTTGTAAATTCATATAAGTGCTCACCAGCATCCACATCTAGACGTAGCTCAATTCTGTCAAACCTAAACACCATACTTGAGCCTTTCGAGTCTTGATCACTATTTGTACCATTATTTTAAGCTAGTTCCCCATGACTTGGGCCTTCAGTAGGCTTTAAGGCCTACTCCCACTGGCTGTTAGACCCTGTCTCGCTATAACTAAAACTACTGCTTAACTTGAAGAGAACCCCTAGCCTGGACCAGCTTACAGGCTATGAAACATACACATGCCTTGACCATCATTGGGACATATTGGCCTTTGGTCTAACACATGCTTCGACCACCATCGACAAATGCCATTTTTATGGCTTGTTCACCAGCAATCACACCCGGGCCTAGCTTAATTTTGCTGAACCTGAACACCTTGCTTGATCTTTTAGAGTCTTGATCATTGTTTGTACCATTGTTTTAGGCTAGTTCCCTATAACCTAGGCCTCCAGTAAGCCTTAAGGCTAAGTCCCCCTTGTTGTTAAACCTTGTCCCACTTAAACTGAAACTACTAGTCAACTCAAAGAGAACCCCTAGGTTTGGATTAGCTTACAAACTATGACACATGGATATGCCTCAACCATCATCAGCACCCAATGACCCTTGGTGCATGTGTCAAGGGCCAGGGCCTTAAGCCTAGCACTCATGCAGCCTTAGGTTGAAAACTACTGTCCATGTGCCTAAGTCAGCATCTTTTTTAACTCTATACTGAATGCTTGGGTCATGCACTCTATTTATTTCCTAGAAGCTTGGGAGAACGCTAAAAAGATGAGTTAAAAAAGTTGTATTTCTATTTACTTAATGTTATGTACAATCACTCAATGTTCTTACAATGATTCCTATGTCTATTCCTAAGTCTCTAAGTATGGATAAGTCTATCACTTGGTTCCTCTTACTTTTCTCTTGTGGCTTACAAATGAAAGGGAAGGCCCCTATTTATACTTGAGCCTCTCCAGCACATATGGCTCTTATGGATCCAAGTACGTGGCCCTTATAGGCCTTCTAGACCCTTCCATGGTCTTCAAACACTTTCTAGGTCGACTAAGGCCTTTGCAAAATCTAGTTTGTTCCAAGCTCCCTACTGAGCCTTGAGTTTGGAACAGTTTAGGCACTTTCATTGAGTGTCCATGCCAAATAGGTTCTAGAACCTTTCCTATCTAGTCATTGCTTTACCAGCAACTAGGGCCTTTCAGAACCTTCCTTATCTAGGTGTTGTAGTACCTACTATTGTTCCCATACTAAGACCTTCTAAAGCCTTTAATGCATGTACACCTGGCCTGTCTCCAAGCTCATCTAGAGCCTTTTATGCTTGTTTGCCTATGCTACTCTTCTAGGGCATTATAGATCCTTCTAATAAGCAATCCCCATTCTTGAAACTAGGTTACTCATCTTGCCATGCTTTTGCACCTTAGCCTAGGCCTTGTTCTACACACTCGACCTCATATTTGCCTTTAGGACCTTGGTTTCAGTCCTTTCTTGTCCTTTACCCATACCAATTTAAACAAGCTACATCTTTCGACCCTCTTAGCTTAAGACTTATGCATGAACTATGACATTCTCCCCCACTTGTTCTATGAATGCCTTCATTGCTTGGGGATGTCATTCTTTCATTGCAGGCATATGCTAGATCAATATCCCACTCTTATCTTGATGGTCCTCGACACATGATGGTTCTTGGTACTTGATGGTTCTTTGTACACCTTCACAGTCATCTCTTGTTTCGATCGTAATCCCATGCAATTCCCATGGAACCAATGCTTGTCGAAGCAAGTAGTGCCTTAGTTGGTGATGTGCCATTACCATCTTCTTGAGTTTAATGGGCAATTTGGGGCATGCAACATGCCTGTCACATAGGCTTTTGTAATCTTGGCTTGTCAAAGCATGCAATGCCTCTATGTTTGATATGCCATTACCTTCTCTTCTGCACCATAGGGTCCTTACCCTCTTCTCGCACTCAATAGGCCCTTTGAGATGTGAAACACATGTAAGTGCATGGCATGCAGTACTCATATCTAGGCCATTACCATCTTTTTGATAAATTATCCATTTCTAAGGCTTATGGCTCTCTACAACCACACTCACCTTGCCTTTATCAAGCACTTGAGAGATCCTCTCTTTTAAACTCAACTCATATTGCAACTCTTGCCAGTGGACTCTTTCTAAGTCTTCATAATGGCTTCAAGCTTCTTCCTCTATGGGCGTTCCTTGGCCTTATGCAGTTTTAGGCATAAGAAGTAGCTAAAGGACATGGTCATCATACCTTTATCTTTGACTGAACCCTTGGTCCTTGTCTTCTAATGTTGTGGTTCTTCATTGGGCTTCTCTTCTTTTGAGAAACTACTACTCTCGTCTTCCCCCTCAAACCCTTACTCTTAGGCTCAGCCTTACCCTTGGGCTATGGAGATTTAGTGCACTTAGCCTCAATCACTAACTAAGTAATGGTAATAATCTTGCTTCAAGTCTCATACCTTATTGTTTCACTTGGCTCTTACCCATAGCTTTTACCTTTTTTTAGACTTCTCTTGTGTGGAGTCTATCACTCGTATGCAATCTTTGGTGCCCTCAAACCAGCTTTCATGGATGACAATCTCTCCTTCGAACTATCCTTTCTTCACTTACAAACAGGTGGGCGGCTCTCATGCACATCACCTGTGCACTCAACTACAAATGCAAAGCTTAAACTAAAGATTTTTTGCACATCCTTAGGAGCACTTAAGTGTCTTTAGACCTTACTCTTGGCACCTACGACCAACAATGCTTGCAACATATAACCCACATGCAAGTTAACAATACAAGTGACACACAAGCATGTAAGCTGTATGTGCACTCCAATCGACACCAACACCAATCATCGCCAAGGTTTGAAATATGCTCTTATACTAACTTTAATTGGAACTAGCTCTGATACTATCTGTTATGGGCTAGGAGCTTAAGCTTAGCACCCATGCGACCTTAGGCTAGAAACTGCCATCCATGTGCCTAAGTTAACCTTTTTTTTTGACTCTGTGTTGAACGCTTATGCCGTGCACTCCATTGGCTACCTAGGAGCTTTGGAGAAAGCTAGAAAGGCAAGTTAAAGCAATTATATTTCTACTTGCTTGATGCTATGTACAATTGCTCAATGTCTTTATAATGATTCTTATGTCCATCCCCAAATCTATAAGTATGGCAAAGTTTATGAGTTGGTTCCTCTTAGTTTTCTCTTGTTACTTACTAATGAAGGAAAGGCCTCTATTTATACTTGAGCCTTCCTAGCACATATAGCCTTTATTAATACAAGTGTGTGGCCCTTATAAGCCTTTTAGACCATTCCATGGTCTCTAGACACTTCTTAGGTTGACTAAGGCCTTTGTAGAATCTAACTTGTTCTAGGCTCCCTACTGAGCCTTGGGTCTGGAAGAGTCTGGGCACTCCCATTGAATGCTTGTGCTTAGCAGGTTCTAAAACCTTATCCATCTAGTTACTGCTCTTCTTGTACTAAGCCTTTCTAGAACTTTTGATGCCCGTGCACCTAGTTAGACTCCAAGTTTCTCTAGACTTTTTTACACCCACACACCTGGCCTGTCTCCAGGCTAATGTAGAGCATTTTATGCCTGTCTACCTGTGCCATTCTTTTGGGACATTCTATATCCTTGCAATGAGTAGTCCCTATCCTCAACACTAGGCTACTCACCTTGCCATACTCTTACACCTTAACCTAGGCCCTAGTCTGCACATTCGAGCCTCATATGTTCCTTTAGGATCATGGTCTCATTCTTTCCCAATTTTTCACCCACTCTAACTCAAACAAGCTGCATCTTTCGACCCTATTGGCTTGGGACTTTCACACGGATTGTGACATATGTACATGCCTCAACCATCATTAGAACATGTTGGCCCTTGGTTTTGATACAAGCATCGACCACTATTGGCACATGCTAGCCCTTAGTGTGGGTCGTTACCTTGGACACTATCACCAAATGCTAACACTTGGTATGGCATGTGTACCGTGACCCTCCTACCACTTTTGTCCCTTCTAAGGCACTCATCTGCCCCTCAAGTGCCATCGACAACAAATAATACTGGGTGCATGTGTCACGAGCTTTGATGTTAAGCCAAACTCTATGAAACCTTGATAGGGAATTAACTCTGTGTGTTTATGTCAGCCTATGAAACTCAAGTGCTCAACATAATTCTAGCTTGTCAAAGATTGTGCTATAGTATTGGGCCTTCTAAAAGCCCTCAAATCTGGTCATCCCAAGATTGTGTTCAAGCATACTCGCACCTAGGTCTGACCTTGCATCTGCACCTTGATCATTAATGACTTGTGCATCCTTCACCTATGCCCATACTTAGGCCTGGCTCAATTTTATTAAACCTAAACACCGTGCCTGAGCCTCTAAAGTCTTAATCACTGCCCATACCATTGTTCTGGCTAATTCCTCACAATCTAAGCTCCAATAGGCCTCATGGCCTAGTCCTTTTGGCTTTTAGATCTTATCCTACTAGAATTGGAACTGCTCATTAACTTGAAGAGAACACTTGGGCTCAAACCAGCTTACGAACTGTGACACATGCACATGCCTCAACCACCATTGAGACATCTTGGCCCTTTGTCTCAACACATTTTTCAACCACCATCGACATATGCTGGCCCTTGGTATGAGCAATTCCCTCAAACATCATTGACATATGTTAGGCTACATACCATGTACAGGTATCCTAAGCCCGAGCGTCGTACCATGTGCACCACAATTGGGCAATAGGTGGGTTCAAGTATATTTTTATATTTTTGCCATGCCAATACCATTTTTATGGTTTGTAAATTCATATAATGGTCCCTTAAGCCTTCATGTGAAGTTTCATGACAATATGACTCATTTTTTATTTTTCATCATTTTCAAAATTTTTCACGATTCAGGATTTTTTAAAATTTTTTTAGGAGTTTTTGCCCAAAATTTGGTATATGTGATCCATATATTTTTGTTGGCATCCATAAAAAAATATTTAGCTAAAAAATTAAAGTGTAGAGGATCTTATGGCCATTTGAAAAAAGCATTCCCATTTCAGACACTTGAATGGCTACTGACTACGAACCCATAAAAGCTCATCTTTAAGGGGATGTGAGTTGTTGAGCTTCTTTAGGGGATATGGGGCTAATATAAGGGTTAAAGACTAGCACCCATCGCTTATCATGTGTGCACACTCCTCTAACCCCCTCTCCCAATCACCGAAACCCTTATTGTCGCTGGTCAAGTTCTTCGACGATGCTCTAACAATAGTGCCCTAGGCAAAATAATGTGGCACTAGCATATGCATCGTGGCCTAGAATTGAACTTTAGCCAAAGCCTCGACCATTATCGGTACATGCTAGCGCATGGTACGAGCACATGCCTTGACCATTATTAGCACAAACTGGCCTTCGGTACAGGTACTTACCTTAACCACCATTGGCACAAGCTGGCTTTTAGCATCGACACTTACCTCGACCACCATTGGCTTATGCTAGCCCTTGGTATGGGCACATACATTGATTAGCATCATCATAATTTAGACCTAAGGCAAGCACAATCCTCAATCAATATAAGTAAAAGATGACCCTAATTACCTCAAACACCATTGGCACGTGCTGGCCTTAGCTGCAGGCTTTTGTCACGAACACCATCAACACATTTTGGGCCTTGGTATGGGTACATGACTTAACTACCATCGGCACCTATAGACTCTTGGTGTGGGATATGCTAGTTTGAAAAAAGTCTCCCCACTTTAAATAGTTTAATGTCTATTACTAACATAGTTGTAAAACCTCTTATGCTCTTTAGAGGGTGATAGTCCGGACCCCATTCTTTTACCGACAAGGGGAGTAGGTGTGCATGATGGGCTTGTCATTGTGAACATCCATGGTAACATCCCTAGAGCAAAATTTAAGCCATGTGTCATAAGCTATGCATTTCTTATACTAAAACCACACATCTTATGGCACCAAGACTATTTATAGTCGAGGTTAACTTTTTACGAGTGCATTTATTCATGGACTAATCATTACCAATCCTTTAAGTTGCATATTTGGGAGCTCTTCTTGGCTCAGACCCCATAGGGTTGAATGCAATATTCCCAAACTCAATAGGGAGGAACCTAACTCCATCTCGATTTTTAGTCCACAAATCTCAAGGTGGCCTCAAGCACTCTTTCATGCCCATAAGCATCAAGGTCTCAAGCACTAACCCTCGAATTCCCATAGGGACATACAGCCCTGGTTCTTATAATATTATCTCATTCTAGCATAGTGAGAACCTAACACCATGCATGTTCAAATCATCCTTAAACAGTTGTACTTAAAACCCAAAAGCACAATATAGATGCTGGTTAAAGCTAGCCCTAAGCCACACTAGGCTCATCTCATCACATAAAACTTCTATCTTAGGGTTTCAACCCTTAGCCTCATTCTAGGTTGCTCACATGCAAGATAGACACCTGACATTATGCCCGTCTTGCCTCAAGGAACTTGGGTGTGCTACCCACCCACAACACACCCAACCGATTGGCCACAAAGGTCTAGTAGTGTGCCTGCATGCTAGCACTCTCATCCCTCAAGCTTGATGGTGCCTTTCCTACACAAACACCATCTTATGATCCTTGGTTGCTCATCGAACTGGCTCAAGAAAAAGAAACTAAGGGGCATAGCAAATGCTACTATCTAACCTCATGATTCAATGCAAATATGCTATATGAGGCCCACTAGTCCCAACCATCATTGAGATTACCATTACTTAAGGAGACACCATGCCACACTCATTACCCAATATGCCCGCCCATTCAAACACCACATGTGCCTAGGAATAGCTCACTTTAGACTAGCCAAGCCCCTACTTGCTTACTAGCTAAATGAGTGGGGGAGAGTTGATACCAGTCATCCCCTTATAAAGAGAGTAAGAGCTTTCCCAGCCATCCTACCAAGAACTATAAAACTATATGAAATAGAGACACTTTTCTCTCTAGCCATCTCAAGGCCTTTCTTCAGCCAACTTTGGGCTTAGTGACTTTTCTCTTGGTCACTATGAGTCTTGGATTCTGCTCATTGTTATACTAACCCACTCGAAGATACCCACTCATGACTTTGACTGATAGCACCTGATTGGCTATAAGCTCCAAGGTACTCATACATTGGCCTACACTTGTCCCTTCCAACTTGGGACTAAGGCATACACTTTCTGTAAACTCTATCAACAACATGTTTTTGAGCTTACACTGTTCATGCACAATTATAAAACCATTATCCTAACCATAAGGCCTTATTTTCTACTTAACTTAGGGTTAATCATGGTAAGATTGAGGTACACCAGGGCTTGAATATGACATTGTGCATGCTTTCTGACTGTGTTATCTAGCAACTAGTTGCTTTAATGATCTGTAAGTACCAATGGCCTGATCGGTTAGCATGTATGTGGAAAAAAGGCTTAACTATGTTGATCTTAGGCCTATTTTTATGGTTAATGTTGCCCTAAACTTAGACCAAGTCCTTGAATCAGGCAATAGCTTTTTAAAATGGTGCAAGAAAAGCTATAGTCATGAGCTTGGTTTGGCCAAGTCTCTTAAGTATTTGGTAGTCTCGTGGTCCCTTCTTATCAATCACAAAAATGCCTTAGCTTAGCCAAGCTCGTGCATGTAGTCGATGCTGCCACATGACCCTAGGAAGAAGTTTTTAAATCAAGCAACATCCTCATAGGGTGGTGATAGCAAAGTTTGGATATGCAATCTCAATCAGACCAAGCAATAGTGGTGTTATGCCATTATTGTCTGTTCAATGGCAAAGGCAGCCTCATGGCCCTTGCTTTCATTTTTCCCGTGCTAAGAAATTGTAACATGGCCTCATATATCATTTTCTCCTCTCGCTCATCTAGTAATCGATTAGGTGGGTTATGGATCAATGTGAGTGAATGCTACCACTTGTACATAATGAGCATATGAGTGGTGCTATGGTTATGCAAGTTAATAGGCTCCATGCTCGATCATCAAACTATCAACTCATTATCCTCTTCAATGACCACTTCATGTGCTTATCATACATTGGGGGCATAATTAAGATCCTATACTGTATACCTAAATTGATCGAAACCATATATCTTGCAATCCCCCATCCCTTTAATGTCCTTAGGGGTTACGAGTCAAACCTTAATCGTGCGCTATGTCCCAAGTGTGCCACCTAAACCCCTGTGGTGACATTAGTGCACTGGTGTTTGATCGTGCTCTCAGATGAAGAATGTTTTGTAGGTATGGGCTCTTGACCTTTGTTCATTTGATGTTATGCATTTTACATGTTTGACACACACGACGCTTGTGTTCTATGTCGACTTTCTTAACCACTCAGTTAGTGCATTGAGGCCTATGTGGTGCCAACGTCCTAAAAGACTGCTACCTAGATGATCCTGCTTGTAGTCATATGCTTGTCTCAAAGATTAAGCCATACATATGTAAGTATGAACTAATTTAGACTGTGAAACTGTGAACGGTTCATTAAATTAGTTATAGTTTGTTTGATGGTATCTATTAGTCAAATAACCATAGTAATTCTAGAGCTAAAATGTGTAACAAACCCTGACTTCTAGAAGAGATGCATTTATTAGATAAAAGGTCAATGTGAGCTTTGCTCGTTGCTCGATGATTCATGATAACTCGATAGGTTGCACGACCTTTGCACCAGCAGCACATCATTCAAATTTCTATCCTATCAGCTTTCAATGTTAGGATAGTGGCCTACTATAGTGGTGACGGGTTATAAAGAATTAAGGTTCAATTTCAGAGAGAGAGCCTAAAAATGGCTACCACATCTAACGAAGATAACAAATGCACAAATTACCTAATCTTGACATGGGGATGGAGTGATAATAAAAAATAATACTAGGCTCTATAAATCTAGTACTTAGAATGAGTATAATCAAATCCCTTAATTAGAATCCATTTAAGGGTAAGTCTAGCACCAGTAGCCATAGTAATTCCAACTCTAATAGTGCATACTTAAGTTGTTGTAGTTAAAAAGCTCATAATTAGAATTAGGGTTAAGTTATCTGGTCTGCCACACAATAAGCACCAGTCTAATCATCCTTATTACCGGTGATATGCTCTTGGCCTTAACTGGCTAGGTCATTCCTCTAGTGCTATAACTTTGAAAAAATTAGAGTGCTTAAAGCATGCTTATGCTTGTATACATTAGCATGGGACAACATCATAGGATTTCAATCATATGGGTTTGGCCTTTGAGATCGAAGTAATGATTAACAAAAACAATCAGGGGCATTCTTATTTTATAGTTAGAGGTGAAATTCTTAGATTTATGAAAGACGAACAATTACCAAAGCATTTACCAAGGATGTTTTCATTAATCAAGAATAAAAATTGAGGGCTAGAAGATGATCAGATACCATCCTAGTCTCAATCATAAATAATGCTAACTAGAGATCAGTGAATGTTACTTTTAGGACTCCATTGGCACTTTATGAGAAATCAAAGTCTTTGGGTTCCAGGGTGAGTATGGTCATAACCCTAAAACTTAAAGGAATTGATGAAAGGGCACCATCAAGAGTAAAGCCTACAGCTTAATTTGGCTCAACATAAGGAAACTTACTAGATCCAGACATAGTAAGGATTGACAAACTAAGAGCTTTTTCTTGATTTTATAGGTGGTGGTGTATGGCTATTCTTAGTTAGTGGAGCAATTTGTCTGGTTAATTCTATTAATGAATGAGACCTCAACCTACTAACTAGCTATACAGAGGTGATCTTTTGTGGCTAGCTTCTTAGAAGGATTATATCCACTTAGACCAAGAAAATTTAAGGCAATAACAGGTTTTTGATGTCCTTAGATGTTCTAGACCACATGCGCAATACACTAATGTATTCAATGAGTCTATAGCCTTGGTTGATAGGCTCGAGTAATCTTTAAAATTTCATCATAACAAGGATAAATCATTGCAATTATTGGTATTCAATGAGGAATTCCTAGAAAGTATGATCATCAACTCATGTTGACTATGTCCCTGCCCTTTACAAACACCACCCATCACTCTTACCAATTGAATTATTTGGAGAAGTGTTTGGATAGCAACAATGTGAATGGTTCGCTACATGCAACATCATGAGAATTCCACTAAACCTTATCATTTAGAGGAATGAGAAGTCATAACAAGGTATTCGTAGGTAAAACTACGAATGCGTTAACAAAACATCGATGGGGCAAGGGTGCTTCCATGCCTCGAGGCCTTTTCGACCCTTGGCAACATGATGGTCACTTCATTCCACCTTCAAGGCAAGCAAAATAATCAATATCACCACCCACAGTTAGAATGAAAAAAAGCGTGTGTACTATCACCATCTAGTTCATGGTGTATGCACGAGTGGCATCCTGACTCATTTTGCCGTAAAAAACCAAAATGACTATTAGGAATGGATATCTTGGCTCTTGCATTGATGGAGAACATAACAAAATGCAATACTTGGTGTGAATTGCAAAATCCTACGAACTATCGAGTCCTTTAATGCAAGTTGGGCCCAAAGCCATTAGGTTGAGGGCATACCTACCTGGGTGTCATTCATTGTTGCCCCCTTTAACCCCCTACCCATCAAGCTTTGGGTGAAGGGGTAGAGGATGGCCTTTTGTGATCTTGTCAGTCATGGTGGCCCAAAAATGAATCCTTAGCAACGAAATGTGGTGACCATCGATGGTAAAGCTCTTGACATGCCTTATCTCTGGTGATGTGCACTTATTGTTAATTCAGAGCCTATCGGACCCCTGCATCACTCGATCAATGCTTGTATTGTGACCTCAGGTCAAGCGGGATTACCCATTGAGTTTAAGCATATCAATAAGTGGAGAAAAGGAAACTTATTAGGATTTCCCTAGTAATGGTGAGTGAACTAGGAAGAGCCTAATTTGGAGAAGAATTTATAGCCAATTAAAAAAAGCATCCCATTTCAAAACCTTAAATAGCTACTGGCTGTGAACTTGTAATAGCTCTTATGCTCTTTAAGATAATGCGACTTGTCAAGGTTCTTTGGGGGATAGGTGACCAATATAAAGGCCAAGGACTAGCATCCATCATACATTATGTGTGCACACACCCTAGCCCCCTTCCCTAATCATTAGAACCACTAATGCCATCGATCAGGTTCTCTGATGATGGTGCCCTAAGCAAAAAAATATGACAATAGCATATGCACAAGCCCATCATATGCATCATGGCCCAGAATCAAATTTCAACTAAGGCCTTATGCATGGTATGAGCATATGCCTCGACTATTATCGATACGAGCTGGCCTTTGGTATTGGCACTTGCCTCGACCACCATCAACACATGCCAATCCTTGGTATTGGCCCATGCTTTCACCAACATCGACATAATCTGGACCTGGTGCTACCATATGACTCAATCAACATTGATAAAAGATGGTCCTTGGTGTAGGTAGTTACCTCAAACACCATCGACACATGCTGGCCTTTGCTATAAGCACTTGCCTCAAACAATATTGGCACATGCTGGGCCTTGGTATGGGCACATGGCTCGACCACCATCGGCACCTGTAAACCTTTCGTGTGGGATATGTCTATTTGAAAAATCTATCCCTATTTCTGACACCTTAATGTTTACTACTAGTATATTTGTAAAATCTTTTATGCTCTTTAAGGAGTGGTTGTTTGGGCCCTCTTCTCCCCTCACAAAGGGAGTAGGAGTGTGTGATGGGCTTGTCATTGCGTATATCCATGGCAACATCCTTAGAGCAAAATCCAGGCTGTGCATGCCTTTTAGCCATATTGTCAGGCTATTGATTGCTCTAGTGACTTATAGGCACCATGACCTTGACCGACTAAGGTGTATATAGAAAAAGAGCTTGGCTATGTCAAGCTTAAGCCTATGCCTATGTCACAGACAAGGAGCTTAAGCCTAGCTATCATGCACCTTAGGTGAAAAACTACCATTCATATGCCTAAGTTAGCCTTTTCCTAAACTCTGTGCCATGCACTAATCGACTGTGTCATGTATTTATGCTAGAACTCAACTAACCTCTTGGGAGTTTAAAAGAAAGCTAAAAAGAAAATGATTTAAGGCAAAAGTAGTTTATTTACTTGATGGGGTATGTACACTTGCTTTTAGAACACAATCCCTATGTGTTCTCTACAAAGGCTCTCAAGATCTAAGTCTATAATGTTCACACTCTTGTTTCTTTATGTTGTCAATTATTGCTTATGTACAAATGAAAGGGAAGCTTTCTTATTTATACTTGAGCCCCCATGGTACTTGTAGTTATAATGAATCCAAGTGTGTAGCCATTAAGGGCCTTTTAGATAGTTCTAAGGTGCCCAGGCTCCAACAAGGTCAACTAAGGCTTTTCTAAAAATATGTTGGTTTTAGGCTCCCTATTGAACCCTTAGATTTGGAAAAGTTCAGGTGCTTCTATTGAGTGGCTATGCCTAGTGGGTTCTAGAGCCTTTTCTATTTGGGTACCACTCTACCTACAGCTAGGGTCTTCTAAAGGCTTTTTCGTCTAGCTGCTACAATGCTTGTCACTTTGCTCGCACCTGGCCCTTCTAAAATCTTCGATGCCCGCACACATGGCCTACCTCTAAGCTTTTCCAGACTCTTTTGTACTCATGCTCTTAGCCTACCTCCATGTTTTTCTAGACCCTTTCATACCCACAAGCCTAGCCTATCTCCAGGTAATTCTAGGCCTTTTTGTGCTTAACTATCGACATTACATCTTAGGGTGTTCTAGAACTTTCCAGTAAGTAGTCCTCATGCTTGGCACTGTATGGCTCAGTACGAGTGTACTCTTGCACTCTGGCCTTAGCCTTGGCCCACACACTTAGGCAAAGTTTGTGTCTTTAGGGCCTTCATTTAGATCTTTCTTGGTCTATTTTTTGTTCCATCTTGAGCAAGTCTCATCACACGACCCTTTTGGTTTCGGACTCAGGTGTGGTCTATAACATTCTCCCCCTCACTCATTCTAGTAACACCTTATTGGCAGGGGAATGTTGACCGTTCATCGCAGTGCACATTGGATCGATATTTATCTCTCATCCCAATGGTTCTTAGTACGTAATCATGATCATCTTTTTCTCTTACTTTAATGTCAATGTGTCTGTTGCTGAACCTATTTCTTTCTAAATGTCACCCATTATGCACTCTAATGAGAAAAGTTTGGCTAATCTCTTTGGTTTGACTAGTGGCTTTCCGTGGCCACACTTTCTTGATCCTTTTCGTTTGGCTGGTGTCTTTTCATGGCCACACCATTATCGCCTTCATCGAGAGCTTGAAAGGTCCACTTCTCTTGACTTAACTGAATAGCACCTAGCTTTATCATTCTCATAAAGTCTTCAAAGTGCTGATGGTTACCATTATTCTTACCATTGGACTCCTTATAAGTCTTCACAATGGCTATGAGTTTCTTTTATTGTGGGCAATCCTTAGGCCTATGTGATCCCAAATGCAAGAAGTAGCTAAAGGTAATGGCATTCTTACCTTTGTTCTTGTTAGGCTCCTCGACCCTTTGCCTTACAATGTTGGGGCTTCACCTTAGCCTTATCATCTTATGAAGAGCGATTACTTTTGTCTCCCCCACTCAAGCTACTATCTTTAGGCTCAAGAGACTTAGTGTGCTCATACTTGACCAATGCTTCGTCAATCACAATTTCCTGACTCAAGTCTTGGGCCTTATGCCACTTCAACTTGATTCTTGTCCACAGCTTTAATCCATCGAGAAAGTAGAACAAGGCTTCTTGCTCGCCCATGCTGGGAAGCATAAGTGATAGTTTCAAGAACTCCCGACAATAGTTTCAAACTTTTCCCTTTTAAGTGAGCTAATAAAGCTTTGCCTGAGCTTATTCTTTTGTATACTTCAACTTAAAGTATCTTGTTAGTTCCCTTACAAACTGATCCCATATGGTGATTGTAGTCTCCCCTCGTTGCATGCTACCACACTTTTAATGCCACTATAACAAGGCCATATTAGATAAGTACATGGTAGCGGTGCTTACCTTGGCTTCCTCCGCTACACCAACCACTTGAAAGTACTACTCCATGCCCCACATGAAGTTGTCAACTTCTTTGGCTGAGCAACTTCCCATGAAATGCTTTAGCTTGAGCATCTCCACCCTAGGTGCCAAACCCTCATTTACAACCATGGCAACTTGAAACTCAACAAACTCCTGTCAAAGTTGCTCTAGTTTTTCTCATAAGGCTACCACCTTAGCCTCTAAAGCTTCATTATGCTATGTGAGCACTTCCATCTCTTGGGTCAAGGCATTGTGCATCTCTTCTTGAAGCTCTTATTATATTAAGTCTAACTCTTAGTTGTGATCCTCGGTGTCCTTGAATCAATCCCTTAAATCTCCCATGGCTAACTCAGATTTTGCCAACTGAGAGTCTATGGATGACTATAGATCCTTTGAACTAGCTCCTTCGCCCTTGGCCATAGATAGGCAACCTTTTTACACCTCACTCATGCACTCCACTTGAAGGTCGCTGGCCATGCTTTTGCATGCACACCATAACCATGAAACTCAAACTAGGGATTTTCCTATAATTTTCTTAAGAGCACTCAAGTGTCTTTGTGTCTTACTTTCAGCACTGATAACTAACAATCGCCCACACAATGCTTCCTACTGTAAGTCAACAACATAACCGGCATATGAGTATACAAGCTGTACATGCCCTTAGACTAACACTAATATTGGTTGTTGCCAAGGTTTGAAACAAATCACAATCGTAACTTGCTTTAATACCAACTTTAGTTGGAACTGGCTCTGGTACCAACTCTAGTTGAAATATGGGACTTGTGGATTATAGGCCTACCATGCTTCTACTGAGTACTTACACTTAGTGGGTTCCAGAGTCTTCTCTATCTAGGCACCACTCTATCTATAACTAGGGTCTTTTAGAGGCTTCTTCATCTGGGCGCTACAGTGCTTGTCACTTTGCCTCGTGCCTGGCCTTTCTGGAACATTTAGTGCCTACGTACCTAGCTTGCCTCTAGGATTCTCTAGACTTTTCTATGCCCGGGTGCGTAGCCTACCTCTAGGCTTCTTTAGACTCTTTCATGTTGGTGCACTTGGCCTATCTCCAGGTGATTCTAAACCCTGTTATGCCTAACTGCCTGTGCCACATCCTAGGGTATCTTAAAACCTTGCAGCAAGCAATCCTCATGCCTGGCACCATGCATCTTACTATGAGTTTACTCCTGTACTTCGACCTTGGCCTTGGCCTGCACACTTGGTAAAGTTTGTGCCTTTACAACCTCAATTCTAATATTTCCTAGTCTATTACCCATACTATCTCGAGCAAGTCTTGTCACACAACCCTTTTGGTTTTGGACTCATGCACAGTTCATGACACCTATGACTAATGCTACCCCCAGACCCCAGACTAAGTCCCTAAATTAGGCTATGGCTCCCTATGGTGGTGCAAGCAAAAGCTATGGTCATGGGCTTGGTCTAGCCAAGTCTTTCAAGAATATAGCAATCTTGCGGTCCCTTTTCATCGACCAAAAAATTACCTTAGCCTAGCCAAGCTCGTGTATACAGTCCATGTTGTCCAAGACCCTAGGAATAAGTCCTTGAATTGGGCAATGTCCCCTTTAGGTGGTGATAGTGAAGTTTGCATGTGCAATCTCAGCCATACCAAGTATTGGTGGTGTCAGGCCATTATTGCCTGTTGGATGGCAGGGGTAGTCTTGTGGCCTTTGCTTATGTTTTTCTTATGCCAAGCAATTGTGGTGTGGCCTCGTATGTCATTTTTTTTGCTCGCTTATCTAGTAATCGATTGGGTGGGTTGTGGACTAGTGTGCATGAAAGCTACCACTTGTACATAATGGGCACACAAGTTGTGCTATGGTTATGCATATTGGCAGGCTCCATGCTCAATGCATCGAACTATTAACCTGTCATCCTTTTCAATCTCCCCCTATATGGTCATCCTTTTCAATCTCTCCCCATATAGGCACAATTGGGATCCTGTGCTATATACTTTAATCAATGGAAACTGGATGTCTTGCCATCCCTTATCTATATTGTGTCCTTAGTGGCTACGGGTTGGACTTCAATCATGCCTCATGTCCCAAGTGTGCCATCTAAACCCCCATGATTGTATTGGTGCACTAGTGTTCAATCATGCTCTCAGATGCATAACATTTTATGGGCATGGGCTCTCGGCCTTTGTTTGTCTGATGCTATCCATTTTACATGCTCAACATGCATGATGCTTGTGCTTCGTGTTGGCTCTCTCTGCCACTTGGTCAGTGCATTATGCCCTATACAATGCCAACATCCTAAAGGGATGCGACCTGGTTGATCTTGCTAGTAATGATATGCTTATCTCAAAGATTAAGCCATGCATGTGTAAGTATGAACTAATTCAAATTGTGAAAATATGAATGGCTCATTAAATCAGTTATAGTTTGTTTGATGCTATCTACTACTTAGATAACCATAATAATTCTAGAGCTAATATGTGCAACAAACCCTGACTTTTAAAAGGGATGCATTTATTAGATAAAAGGTCGATGTGAGTTTTCCATGTTGCTTTGATGATTCATGATAACTCAACGGTTCGTAAGGTTTTTGTGCTGGCAATACATCATTTAAATTTTTGCCCTATCAACTTTTGATATTAGGATAGTGGCCTACTATGATGGTGATAGGTAACAGAGAATTAGGGTTTGATTTTAGAAAGGGAGCTTAAGAAATAGCTAACACATCCAAGGAAAGCAATAGGCACGTAAATTACCCAATCCTAACATGGAGAGATAGTAATAATAAATAACAATATCAGGCTTTATGAGTCTAGTAATTAGAATATGTACAATCTAAATCCTTTAATAAAGATCCATTGGAAGGTAAGTCTGGTGCTAGTAGCCATGGTAATTCCAGCTCCAATAGTTTATATTTAAGTTGTTGCAATTAAAAAGCTTGTAGTTAAAACTAGGGTTGGGCCATTCAATCTATCTCACGGTGAGCACCGATCTATTTATCCTTACTATCGGGGATGCACTCCAAGCCTTAACTGGCCAAGTCATTCCTCTGGTACTGTTACTTTGAAAAAATTAAAGTACTCAAAGTAAGCCTACATTTGTATACATTAGCATAGGATAATATCATAGGATTTCAGTCCTATTGTGTTGGCATTCAGGATTAAAGTAATGATTAACAGGGACAATCGAGGGCATTCATATTTCATAGTCAGAGGTGAAATTCTTGGATTTATGAAAGACAAACAAATGTGAAAACATTTGCCAAAAATGTTTTCATTAATTAAGAATGAAAGTTAAGGGCTCGAAAACTATTAGATATAGTCCTAGTCTCAACCATAAATAATGACAACCAGGGATCAATGGATATTACTTTTAGGACTTTGCTGGCACTTTATGAGAAATCAAAGTCTTTGGGTTTTAGGGGGTATGGTCGTACGACTGAAACTTAATAGAATTGATGAAAGGGCACCACCAGGAGTGGAGCTTGTAGCTTAATTTGACTCAATACGAGGAAACTTACTAGGTCTAAACATAGTAAAGATTGACAACCATAAATGATGCTAATCAGGGATTAATGGATATAACTTCTTTTGTTGTGAAAAACCAAAATAAACCTCAACAATGGATATCTTGGCTTTCTTATCAATGAAGAACGTAACAAAATGTGATACTTGGTGTGAATTATAGAATCTTGTGAACCATTGAGTCTTTGTACACAAGTTGCTCCCTAAGCATTAGGCTGAGAGGCATGCCTACCATGGTGTCCGCATCATTACCCCCTTCACCCTCTCACTCATCGAGCTCTGGATAAATGGGCAGAAGATAGCCTCCCATGATCTCGTTAGTCATGGTTGGGCTTGCCTTGTCTCTAATGACATGCCTTTATTGTCCATCTAAACCCTATCAGACCTTCCATGTCACTCAATTGATGCTCGTATCGTGACCCCATGTTAAGTGAGATCACTCATTAAGTTAAAGCATATCGATAAATAGAGGTAAAAAAACTTACTAGGATTCCGTTAACGGTGAGCAAAGCATAAAGAGCCCAGCTTGAGAATCAGGTGCTTTTAATGTCCCAATTGTAGTATAGAGAAGCATCTTTAGCAATGGACTAGGCCAAAGTCTCCTAGAAATGGGTGCTAGAAAAGGTGAGAGCACTATAGTGCCAAGACCTTGTCATTCCACAAGGTGCTATTTATGAGTCAGGTTGTTTGGGAATGCAACCCAAATCTGGTGGCAAGGTTGATTACAGGCTAGAGACCGATAACGAACAAATACCATAAGGGAAGATGAAAAGGATTTTGAAAAGAGAGTTAAAAAATACTTAAAATTGTCAGGAGAGAAAATATGTAGGCTAGCAATGCACTCCGATTGGATGTGGAATGGCAAGAGTCAATCCATCGATCAACTCGAGGCATGGAGTAATGTGGGTTACAATTGTAACCTAAGCCCGAGCTTTTGATAAGCTTGCAAAGACATCGTCACCATGATCATAGAATGCAGCATGTGCCATCTCGACATACCTTGACATCCATGTGCTCTTGACGTTAGCCTGTAGGCTCTCCATCTAGCACGTCTTGAAACATAGACCAAAGAGTTTGATATGTATGCAAGTCAACAAGCTAGAAAACCCATAAAGCATAAGGAAGCTGATTGACGGGATCCCTTACGGGTACACCATTGATCGACTTTGATCTTTTGAAAAGGGTTCAAGTGTGAGCATGCCTGTCGGGACTTGAAAGATGGTGAACTATGCTTAAGTAGGGCAAAGCCAGAGGAAACTCTGGCAGAGGCCCACAGTGATATTGACTTGTAAAACATTTATCTGACTTGGGTATAAGGGCGAAAGACTAATCGAACCATCTAATAGCTTGTTCCCTTCGAAGTTTCCCTCAGGATAACTGGAGCCTTTAGTGAGTTCTATAAGGTAAAGCCAATGATTAGAGACATCAGAGGCATAATGCCCTTAACATATTCTAAAACTTTAAATAGGTAGGATAGCATGGCTATTTTGTTGAATGCACCACAAAATCAAGAGCTCCAAATAGGCCATTTTTGGCAAGTAGTATTGGTATTACGGGATGAACTAGAACCTGAGTTATGGTACCTAACTATGCACTAACCTAGAATCCATAAAGGGTATTGGTCGATTAAGATAGCAGGATGGTGATTATGAAAGTTGAAATCTAGTAAGAAGTGTGTAACAACTCACTTGTCAAATTAACTAGTCTTGAAAATGGATAATGCTTAAGCATATGACCTATACCAGGTCATCAGAGCAAAGGCTCAACTAGATAGAAATCACGTGTGGAATAAAATGGTAAAAACTCATTTGATTTTGATTTCTAGTACGAATACAAACAATTAAAATATGGCCTATTAATCCTTAAGACCTTCAAAATTTGAAGCTAGAGGTATCAAAAAAGTTACACAGGGATAACTAGCTTGAAATAGCCAAGCATTCATAAAGATGTTGCTTTTTGATCCTTTAATGTCAGTTTTTCTTATCATTGTGAAGCAAAATTTACCAAGTGTTGAATTGTTCACCCAACAATAAGTAACATCAACTAGTTTAAACTATCATAAGACAGGTTAGTTTTACCCTATCGATGGCAGTGTCGTAATAGTAATTCAACCTAGCACGAAAGGAACCATTGATTTGCATAATTGGTCGTCACACTTGGTTGAAAAGCTAGTGGCACGAAGCTACCATACGCTGAATTATGACTAAATGCCTCTAAAGTCAAAATCTAGGCTAGAAGCAATGCATGCGCCCATCACCTAATTGTCAACCCATAATAAGGGCCCATGGCCCCCAAGGGCAAGTATCATAAGTGTAGCCCTAAGGTGGATAAGCTGCATGGGCTTATTTAGAGCTCAATTCCCATCAAATGGCAGGTAGAATCCTTTGCATATGACTTGAATATACGATGAGGTATTGTAAGTGATAGAGTTACCTTGCTTCTATAATCCACTGAGATTCAACCCTCTATCGCTTTGATTCATCCCTCCCCTTACACCCACCGAAGTCTTCTTACCTTTTTTCTTTTTACACTGCACCCTTTTAAGGTTAGGGATGAATGGTGTTCTTTATTGCAATTGATTCAATCAAGCAATGACATCCCTCATCTGAGAATCTAAGTAAATGACAACCAAATGCCCTTGGTATTTGTTACAGAGACAGGTTGGCCCTTGGTGCGAGCACTTACCTCGAACTCCACCAGTACATGCTAACATTTGGTGTAGGTTGTTGCCTAGAATGCCATCGACAACAATTAGCCCTTGGATGGTGCAAGCAATATCATCAAACACAATCAACAGATGTTGGCCCGTTGTTGCCCTAGACACCATTAGCAGATGTTGGCCTCTTGGTGTAAGATGTTGCCAAGGACACCATCACCAAATACTAGCACTTGGTACGAGTGTCATGCCCTGGGCAGGCATGCCAGGCACATCAGGTGCACCAGTGCGTGCACTCGAGGTTGAAGCCCGCACACTAGGCACACTGGCGGGAGTTTGTGCGCAAGGCCTTGAAAAGAAAGCCAGAACGCCCGTACAGCCAAGGCCTGGCCTGCATGATGCCCTCACCACCTCCAAAAGGGCACAAGAGGGGAGATGCGTAAGGGGATCTTTTAGAAGCCTTCAGGATCAACAGGAGCTTTCTGGTAGATTTGGTTGACCCTCAGAATTAAGAGATGGAATCTTGATTGATTGTAATCTTTGTAATTCCTTGATTTTAGCTTTGGTACTAGGGATTTAGCCATAAGTGTAGCTGTGAGCCTCAACTATAAATAGAGGGCTACTCCACCCTCATTTGTATATCATCATACACTTTTGTTTTAGTGAATACAAAGCATATTCCAACAAGCTATCTTATTTTCTTATTTCTCTCAAACTTGCGTATTTAGCCCTTCCCATTATTCTAGTGCCCGTACATAGGTGTTTTAGGCTGACTTAGGCTAGAATGAGGTGATTCCAAGTCTAAGGCCGCATGAATTTTGAGTCTAACGTCGAAGCCCGTGACAGTTGGTATCAGAGCAAGTTTGGTTCTACATGTTTGTGTTGTTCAGGTTAGATCACAGTCGAGAAAATGGCTTCCCAGAGTGACGTTGCTAGCTAACAACCAGGGCGCAGGAGCAAGGGCATGGAAGAGGTAAGAAGGCCAATTCGAGAGACATCTGGTCTACCAGGGATGGTAGGCTGGCCAAGGTGAAAGTGACCATGGGTGACATGGGGGAGAAGCTTGAAGAGGTAGAGACTCGCATTGAAGCATTAGACTCCATGGGAAAGGAGCTCCAAGGTGAGTTACAAGCTACTCTCAATAAAGGCATGGACGTGATCACCTAAAAGAACAAATCTTTGGAGGCTATAGTGGAGACCATGCATGATGGCATGGAGGCCATCAATAAGAGGATACAAAAGCTCACCAGTGAGCTCATTGCTTATAAGACTGCCATTGGGAACGGTATGTTTGCTAGAGTGTCTAAGTCCAGGATGGATGTCCCCAAGCCTAAAGAATTCAAGGGGATTAAGGTGGCCAATGAAGTAAACAACTACCTGTAGGGTATAAAGCAGTACTTCCAGGCCATGGGCATGTAGGACGAGGCAATAAAAGTAAGCACTGCTGCTATGTATCTTACTGATATGGCATTATTGTGGTGAAGGTGCAGGTGTGATGATGTCAGGCATGGGAACACCAAGATTAAAACCTGGGCAGAGTTCCAAAAAAAGTTCAGGAAGCAGTTTTACCCTGTGTATACCGATGATGAGGTGCAGGCAAAGTTGTGTAGGTTGAGCTAGCAAAGGGACATAAGAGAGTATGTCCAAAAATTCTCTGAGCTAATGCTACAGATCTCGGATCTAGGAAAAAAAGATGCCCTGTTTGCTTTCATAGATGGGCTGAAGCCATGGGTGAAACATGAGCTACAACAGAAGGGAGTTCATGACTTGGCTAAAGCCATGACTACTGCTGAATCCTTGATAGAATTTAGACCACTGAACAAGTTTAAGTCTTCCAAGCCCAAAGGTAAGGGCAAGGACAATAGGGACTGAAAGAAGCAGTCCAAGAGGAAAGACCATGACCAAGAGTCCAAGGATAGGGATCGAGACTGTTCAACTAAGGATGGTGAGAAGAAGCCGCTAGTAGGCAAGTGAAAAACAAATGGGGAGTGAGAGCCGCTTGTATGCTACGTATGTGGAAGGAACCACATAGCACGTAATTACCCATAGAAGGGCAAGCTAGCTACTATAGACAATGAGTCTTATGAGGAGCTAGAGGTAGAGGCAGCAAAGCTTGGGCCATTGATGCTCAATGCTATCCAGAGTAAGGGAAGTCGTAAGCTAAAAGGCCTGATATTTATGGATCTGATGGTTGTGGGTTAGAAAGTGAATGCATTGGTAGACACAAGTGCCTCACACTTGTTTGTTTCAGGTGATGGAGCCCAAAAGCTCAGACTAAAGGTGCAGAAAGGGATTGGTACCATCAAAATGGTGAACTCCAAGGAGGTTCCAGCTATTGGAGTAGTACGGGGAGTGGAGTTGTAGTTTGGAGACTGAAAAGGTAAGGAGACCATAGAAGTAATACCCTTTGATGACTATGAGATTGTGATTGGGTTAGATTTCCTTTTTTGGATTAATGCCCTCCTTGTGCCTTTTAGCAATTGTATTTGCATCATAGATGCTCGGTGCCAATGTCTAATGCCATTGAGGAAAGGGTCCGGAGTTGGGTCACTGGTGGTGTCAGCCATCCAATTTACCAAGGTGGTAAACAGATAAGAAGACACCTTCTTGGCAGCCTTAAAGCATAAGGAGCCAAGGGAAAAGAAGATCGAGTCACCCTTAGAGGTGCTAAAGGTGCTGAAGACCTTTCGTGATGTGATGCTCGTAAATCTACCTAGCTAGCTACCACCTAAGAGAGAGGTGGACCATAAGATCAAGTTGGTGTCTAAGGCCAAGCCACCAGTAATGTCTCCACTAGAGTTAGAAGAGATAAGGAAGCCACTCAAAGAGTTAGTTGATGCTGGCTTTATTAGGCCATCGAAGGTACCATATGGTACACCGATTCTATTCCAACCCAAGCATGATGGGTCCTTACGACTGTGCATAGACTACCGGGCTTTGAACAAGCTAATCGTTAAGAACATGTATCCTATCCCACTCATTGCGGACTTGTTCGACCAACTTAGGAGCGCAAGTGGTTCACCAAGCTGGATTTGAGGTTGGGCTACTACCAAGTCAAGATCGCAGAAGGAGATAAGCCCAAGATAGCATGTGTCACTCAGTATGGTTCATATGAGTTCCTGGTCATGCCATTCGGACTCACGAATACCCCAGTAACATTCTGCACCCTTATGAATAAGGTACTTCAGTCGTTCCTTAATCGGTTTGTTATGGTTTATTTGGATGACATTGTGATCTATAGCTAGACTTTGGGAGAGCATGTAGACCACTTGAGGTAGGTGATTGAAGTGTTACGGGTATACAAGCTGTTTGTTAAAAGGGAGAAGTGCTCATTTGCCTAGCAGGAGTCCCATTCCTAGGCCACATAGTGGGAAGTGGCAGGATACGCATGGATGAAGGCAAGGTGCGCGTCATCCTAGACTGGGAACCATCAGCCAAGGTCGTTGAGTTGAGGTTATTCCTTGGGTTGGTCAACTACTACAGGCGCTTCATCAAAAGCCACTTAGCAATAGCCATGCCATTGACTGACTTGCTCAAAAAATGGAAAGCATGGGAGTAGAGTGTAAGGTGCCAGGAAGCCTTTGACAAGTTGAAGCAGGATGTGAATGAGAAGCCAGTCTTAGCTTTGCTAGACCATGCCAAGCCATATGAGGTGTATACGGATGCATCAGACTTTGCTATAGGGGGCATGTTAATGCAGAAAGGACATCCAGTCGCATTCAAGAGTAGAAAGCTGAATGAGACTAAGTGTAAGTACACAGTCTAAGAGAAGGAGATGACTGCAGTGGTGCACTACTTGTGCATTTGGCGCCATTACCTATTGGGGTCAAGGTTTGTGGTTAGGATAGACAATGTGGCAATCAGCTACTTTCAGACACATAAGAAGCTATCCCCAAACAGGTGAGATTGTAAGATTTTCTTACGAAATTTGATTTCTAGATGGAGTATAAGCCAGGGCAGGCAAACCTGGTGGCAGACACCCTGAACAAGAAGGCTAACCTTGTTGCCATTAGCCAACCAGAGGGGTCATTGGTGCCACGCATCAAGGAGGGACTTGTGCGTGATCCTACAGCCAAGGCTCTCATAGAGTACACCCAGCAAGGTAAGACTAGGTGGTTTTGGGTGTAGGATAGTTTGTTGTACACCAGGGGTAGTAAACTGTTTGTGCCGCAGCATGGAAAGCTCATAAAAAAGTTTTGTAAGAGTACCATGATTTAAGGTGAGTTGGACATCTAGGGGTGAGCTGTACCTTGGTGTTGCTAGAGGACCGATACTACTAGCCACACATGAGAGATGATGTGGAGGCCTATGTGAAGACTTATCTTATGTGCCAACAAGACAAGGTAGAGCTCAAGAAACTAAATGGTCTCTTGGAGCCATTGCCAGTGCTAGAGCAACCATGAGAGAGTGTTTCTCTGGACTTTATAGTTGATCTACCTAAGGTAAAAGGGTTCAGAAGCATCATTGTAGTGGTGGATAGGTTTTCCAAGCATGGAATCTTCATTCCAGCAACCAAAGAGTGCCCAGTCAAAGAGGCAGCTCAATTGTTCTTGAAGAACATGGTTAAGTACTTAGGAGTGCTGAAGATCATTGTTAGTGATCAGGACGGATATTTCAAGAGCAAGTTTTGGACTGAGTTGTTCAAGCTATTAGGGTCAGACTTAAACTTTTCCACCAGCATGCATCTACAGACTGATAGGTAGACTGAACGTGTGAATGAACTATTGGAGGTCTACCTCAGGCACTATATGAGTGCCACACAAAGGGACTGGCCAAAGCTGCTAAATGTTGCGTAGTTTTCTTATAACTTGCAAAGGAGCGAGGTAACGAACTAGAGCCTATTTGAGGTTGTGATAGGTCAACAACCACTAACACCTTGTTCAATTACTGCAAGTTATACAGGGCCGAATCTAGCAACATACAAGTTTGCCAAGGCTTGGTAGGAGCAAGTTAACTTGGCTAGAGTCTGTCTATATAAGGCGACAAAGAGGTTGAAGAAGTAGATAGACCAGAATAGGCGGGATGTGCAGTTCTAGGTTAAAGACTTGTTGTTGGTGAAGTTGCATCCCATTGTGTGCCACAGGGGGCTGCACAGAAGTCTAGTCCAAAAGTATGAAGGACCTTTCTGAGTAGTCAAGAGGTTAGGTAAGGTTGTCTACAAGCTGGATATGCCACCCAAGCTGAAGGTACATCCGATGTTTCATGTAAGCATGATCAAGCTGTTCCATAAGGATGAGGAAGATCCAGGACGGGTAGAGTCGAAATGTGTGCCATTGGAAGTAAAGGCTTCATATAAGAAGGAGGTCCACAGCATCATAGTTGATCGAAAAGTGAGACAGAAAAACTACCAACCAAGACAAGAGTACTTAGTACGTTGAAAGGGACTTCTAGATAGTAAGGCGAGCTGGGAACCAGTAAAGGACTTATAGCAGTTTGGGGACTAGATTAGGTAGTACCATACAGAGGACGCATAAAGGCGTTGCACAATTAGGTGAAGGAGAATGTCACACCTTGGGCGGGCACTCCAGGCACATCAGGCGCACCAGCACACGCACTCGAGGTTGAAGCCCGCACACCAGGTGCACTGGGGAGAGTTTGTGCACAAGGCTTTGAAGTGAAGGCCAGAATGCCCGCATAGCCAAGGCCTAGCCTGCATGATGCCTGTACCACCTCCAGAAGAGTCCAAAAGGGGAGATGCATAAGAAGATCTTCTAAAAGCCCTCAGGATCAGTAGGAGCCTTTTGGTAGATTTGGTTGACCTTTAGAATCAGGAGATGGAATCCTGATTGATTGTAATCTTTGTAATTCTTTGATTTTAGCCTTGATACTAGAGATTTAGCCATAAATGTAGCTGAGAGCCTCAACTATAAATAAAGGGTTGCTCTACCCTCATTTATATATCATCATACACTTCTGTTTTAGTGAATACAAAGCATATTCTAGCAAGCTATCTTATTTTCTTGTTTCTCTCAAACTTGCGTATTCAACCCTTCCCATTGTTCTAGTGCTCGCATGCTGGTGTTTTAGACTGACTTAAGCTAGAAGGAAGTGATTCCAAGCCTAAGGTCGTACGAATTCTGAGTCTAAGGTTAGAGCCCGTGACACGAGCAGTTGCCTCGACCATCGTTGACACAACCTTTAGTATAGGTTGTTGCCTTGGACAGCTCTTTTGGAAAATGTTGGTAGTTGGTGTGGCATCTGTACCGTTACCTTCCCACCTAAGGCACTTCTCTTCCCTTTGATCGCCATCAGCACCAAATGATGCTTGGTGCATATGTCACAAGCTAGGGTCTTAAACCAAACTCTATACAGCCTTCAATAGGCAATTAACTATATCTGCCTAAGTCAGCCTACAAAACTCAAGTGCTCAACATAATTTTAGCTTGTCAAAGATTGTGCTATAGTACTGGGCCTTCTAGAAGCTCACAAATACTAATCTTTCCAGGACTGTATTCAGATGCGCTTGCACTTAGGTCTGATCATGCACCCGTACGTCGATCATCAGTGCTCAGATCTGGGTCTGATTATGTGTTTGCACATTATTCACCAACACCCGCACTTAGGCTTGGCTCAATTCTGCCAAACCTGAACAGCATGCCTAAGCCTTTGGAGTATTGACCACTATCTATGCCACTATTTTGGGCTAGTAGCCCATGACCTGAGCCTTCAGTAAGCCTTAAGGCCTAGTTCTTCTGACTATTAAACCCTATCTTGCTAGAACTATAGATACTTCTCAACTTGAAGATAATCCCTAAGCTTGGACCAGCTTGTGGACCGTGACACATGCACATGCCTCAACCACCATTAGGACATGTTGGCCCTTGGTCTCGGCATATGCTTCGACCACCATTAGCACATGCTAGGCTATGCACCATGCGCAGGTATCCTAGGCTAAGGTCATATATCATGTGCACCACAACCAGACAGTAAGTGGGTTTAGGCACATCTTTATATTTCTATTATGCTATTACCATTTTTATGGCTTGTAAATTCACATAACGCTCACCAACGTTGACACCTTGGCCTTACTCAATTTTGCCAAACTTGAACACCGTGCCTAAGCCTCTGAAATCTTGATCACTGCTCGTACCATTATTCTGGGCTAGTTCCTTGTGACTTGTACCTCCAATAGACCTTAAGGCCTGGTCCACCTGGTTGTCAGACTTTGTCTTGTTAGGATTAGAACTACTCAACTTGAAAAGAATCCATAGGCCTAAACCAGCTTGTATATTGTGACATATATGCACATGCCTTGACTGCCATCGAGACATGTTGGCTTTTGGTCTCAGCTTATGCTTTAACCACTATCAGCACATATTGGCCCTTTGTAGCCAGTTCCCTCGAATACCATCGGTATATGGTAGGCCACGCATCCTAGGCCTAGGCTGTGCATCATATGCACAACGACCGAGCAATAGGTGGGTTCAGGCACATCTTTATATTTATGTCGTGCCAATGCCATTTTTATAGCTTGTAAATTCATATAACACTCAACAGTACCCGTACCTGGGTTTGGCTTAATTTTGTCAAGCTTAAACACTATGCTTGAGCCTCTAAAGTCTTGATCACTGCCCATACCACTGTTATGGGCTAATTCTCCATGACCTGGGCCTCCAGTAGTCCTCAAGCCCTAGTCACCCTGGGTGTTAAACCTTGTACCGCTAGAACTGGAATTGCTTCTCAAGACATATAGGTGCTTATTACTAAAAGCTGTTTTCCATCTCATTATGAGTTTCTTTATAGTCTTGTTTTATCCGGAGGGGGAGGAGAGAATAAGAATACTATTTATGTGATTTTAAATGTATTTTTGTATTTGTTAGTCATGTTTAATACTTGTGGTTGTAGGACTTGTTTTACTTTTGATACTTTCATTTGGATATTTAACGTGTTTTGTCCAATAGATGTTTTGTAGGAGTTGCTTTACTTTTGGTTCTTTCATTTGGATATTTAAGGTGTTTTGTCCAATTGGATATTTTGTTATTCGTATGCTTTTAGTCAATATATATGTATGTATTAAGAAGCAATTTTTCACGCAGCAAATGTGGTATTTGAATTCTATTAAAAATGAAGATTGGGAGACTTAACTTCATTTTATTTGAGAAAATTCATTTAAAAATATAAATGAATAGCAAGTTGTCAATTGTAATTTCAACCATGTTCTTGAGCTTGAGCTTAGCCTAGTAGTTAGGCCTGATACTTTGTCAACTAATTGCGCTTGACCTCAATGGTTTCAGCTAGATTTGAAGTTAAAAGCCATAAATACTTAAATTAACAAGTTTGAGCAGTGAGCTGTGGGGATTAACAGGTTTGCAGCCAGCAGCCCTATTTAGTACTTGTCAAGGGTCTTGTAATTTTGTTTATGTATGATGGTGTTGTGATTTGACATTTTCTTGCTTGGATTTGGGAATCAACTTTATTGTAAAATGTCGTTTACTGCTTTACGGCATTGTGAATGAATTATCTAATTCTAATGCAAAACCATCGTTAAATGTGGGGAAGAGTAAATGGAAGAATCATAGGTTGATATTCACTAATACATCTTTCTCTGGTGGAGGTTTTGGTGGTTGTAGTCGATTTTCGCCATTCTGGGCAGTGGTTTCTTTTAGTGGTTTCGATGATTCTTGGTTTGTGGCGTTTGTCTGATTCTGAGGTGGGAATTCATTAAATTGTTGTCCATGTATTGGATGACATGGCATCTGAGTTGTTCTGTCATTAATAGATTAGCACAATTGTTGCACTTAGTAATTATAAACCATTAGTTGCAACTTCTTACATTGCAAGTTTTTTAAGTCTTAAGTGAAAAATAGATATATTCTGCCCAAATGGAAACTATAGTATTCACTGTTCAATTTTACATTAGCTTCTATCTGTCTTACTTTAAGACTTTAAATCAAATGCTAAATCTCTCCGCGGATTTTTGGGATCTCCCTTTTTCAGCACTTTTTTTGATACTTGGGCATTTCCTTTATGCTTTCTTGTGACAGTCTGCTGTTCATGTGTATATATGCAATGTTGTTGGATGGATGTGTGTGGATATCCATGTATTTGTTAGTTATTTTAAAGCTGTTTTGAACTAAGCTGGTAACAAAATAAGCAAAATATGTACTGATAAGTGAGTTAATAAGCCTAATTTGTAACTGGCGCTCTTTCTCTATATGATATGATATATGATTATCAAAGCGGTGTTTGTCCACAGACAGACACCTATGATGGGTCCATTTTTAAGTATAGATTTATCAGGTTTCCTTTTTCATATTCCTGCATTATTCATTCATTAAGTGCACTTAGTTTAGAAGGAATGCAGAAAACATGATTGAAATTTTAATCTTGCTTTCCATTAGGATCTATCTGTATGGATTTCAAACCTAGTTATGTTTTGTTGCTGGATACCTACCTAACTAAGAATAATGCGGTAGTCTAATTTATTAACTATGGCATTTTAGGGCTTAGTTTTGTTTCCTTTTTGCAGGAATTTTTTTAGATGCCTTGCCATGTGTCACACCGTGCTTCCTGAAGGTGATGAGTATCCTGAGAAAATCAAATATCAAGCATCCCCTGATGAGGCTGCTTTGGTTTTGCCTGCATAAGATTTTGGCTTCTTCTTTACAGGTTAGTGATACCCTATGCCTTAATTAGAAGAGTGAAGGTTTTTGTTTTGTTTGTTTAAAATGGGAACTCCCATAAATAATTTAGATTCAGTTTGATTCTGAGTTAGTTTTGTTCTTTCTGTTTGAAATTATTGTAAATATTGGACTGCATGTTTTCCAGTTACAACTAAATAAGTTGGATTTATCCCTGATCTTCTTCTTGTTATCCGAGACAGTTTTTTGAAGTACAGAATACCTATCTTCACTTCAATGCAGATTTACCAAGTGAACCAAATAAAATATTGAGCAATCCAAAGAAATTTCTTTCGAGATCTAATCAAATAGTTTAATTCTCTTCCCTAGATGGTTTTCCGTTCCTAAAAAAGAAAGGAAAAAAGTTCATGAAAGCATACAAACTTAGTGGTTCGTTGCTATTAATTGTGACTGATTTTTATTACTATGGGATAGTGCTACCCTCTAGTTGCTTTTTTTTAAAGTTCATCACATCTGTGTCTTCATAAATCAGATGATCCCTGAATTTTGTCAAGTACTTAGGATTAACTTCTCGTGGACAGCTAGTAGAGGAAATGATTACAAATTTGTTAAGTCATACTTTTGTGACAAATTTTGAACGAAGTTTTTTTTTTTGGTATAATGATTGGTTGTTCCTGTTTTTGGTGCAAGTTAGTAGAGGAGGTTACTCTTTCTTCATGGCTTTGCAGCTTGATTTGAGGCTCTTTTTGTTTGCAGACATACACCTACGACGATATATGTTCGTGAATCTCATGTGGAGAGGATGGGTAAAATCCAAGATGTGTCTTATGAGATTTTAAATGTTCTTGAGTTCAATAGGTTTGGATGCATCCTTTGCTCTATCTTTTCATTTATGAGTCCTTTCTGGTCGGCACTAATGTCCACTTATTTTTGCATTAAATAGTACAAGGAAGCGCCAATCTGTTGTATGCCGATGTCCAGATGGCAGGCTGGTACTATACTACAAGGTAACGAGTCTTCTGAACTTTCTAAATAGGATGAGTATTACAAACGTTTTTTTTTTTTTTTTCTGGCGAAGAAAATGACAGTGCCAGAACCATGCTTTTCAGAGGAGGCTGATACTGTTATTTGTGAGAGATTGGTGGGTGGAAGTGATGATTTAAAGAAAGTGACCAGGGAACACTTGGAACAATTCGGTTCCGCTGGATTACGTACCCTTTGCCTAGCCTATAGAGATCTAACTTCTGACATGTATGAGAGCTGGAATGAGAAATTCATCTAGTTGAAGTCATCTCTACAAGATCGTGAAAGACAGTTGGATGAGGTATGTTTTGTTGTGTGATGGTATGTTTATATAACAATGTGATTAGCATGTTTTGCTTAGAGAAACTTGATCAATTCCTTTCTTTTCATGAATGTTGATTAGCTATTTTCATTAAATTAAATGATGAATATTAATTCTGTTATTATTTGAATGATTTTATGTTGGCTTTTGCCTGAATAATGCTGTAGTAATCATTCAAAAGCCATGTCTATTTGAATGTTACTCTGTTGATATTATGCCTTACTAGGCATGCTTTGCTGTTATTGTCAACTTATCTTTTGGATGATCCACTTAATTTAAACTGGGTATCTCCCTTTCCCCTTTGATCATTTCTACAGGTGCTTGGTACATCTACACTGTGTTTTAAGGCAGCTGTACCAAGCACCTGTTATTCTATCATGTCTGACATCTCTGTTTGAAACAAGCGTATTGTGTCTGAATAAGTGATATTTTTTGTGAGAAGGTTGTAGATTCCTGTTGATAAAAGATTTCAATGTTTATATCCAAGTTTCTGTATTAGCATGACTCTGAATAATTGATCTCAAATATTGAAAATGACTACTTTTTGGTACTAACTTGCCATTCAACTTAAGTACACTCGCACTTACTTTTCTATGATTACTAAACTTATATTTTATATATTCAGTTTTAAATCTACTCAATTTAAAACCTTGAAACTCCAAGGTATGCCTCCATAATTCTAATTTCACATTAAGATCATCACTAGTTTCAACAACTAAGACTATATAATTGGCAAATAACATACATCATCGCACCTTGTCTTGGATGTATCCAATAAGATTGTCCATAACTAATGCAAAAAGAAATGGACTTATTGCTGAGCCTTGATGCAATCCTAAGATAATAGAAAAGCTATCAATCATGTCCCCAAACGTAGTCACATTTGTTACAACTCCTACATATATTTAACTATGTTAATGTACTTTAAAGGAACTCCTTTCTTCATTAAGGCCCACTAAAGCACTTCTCGCGAAACTTTATCGTATGCTTTCTTCAAGTCGATAAATATAATATGTAGATCTTTCTTTCTCACCTAGAAGCCCTCCAACAAAAGCCTAAATAGGTGAATTGCCTCTATTGTGGAGCGTTTTAGCATAAACTCAAATTAGTTTTCAAAAATAGTATCCTCATGTCGCAACTTACATTCAATTACTCTATCCCAAAATTTCATAGTATGACTCATAAGCTTTATTCCTCGATAGTTTAAACAATTTTATATATCACCTTTATTCTTGTATAAAGGCACTTAAGTACTTTTTTTCCATTCTTTTGGCATTTTTTCAATACATGAAATTTTGTTAAAAAGATTCATCAACTATACTATCCTTATTTCAACCAAGCATTTTCAAACTTCAATCGAGATTCTATCTAATCATATATCTTTCTTTGCTTTCATCCTTCTCAGAGCCTTTTTAACCTCATAGCCTTTAATATTTATTTTAAATATATAATTTATATCCTTAGAAGGTATGTTAAGCGCACTTATATCATGCTCAAAATTGTCATTAAAGAGATTATCAAAATACTCTCTCCATCTCTTCTTAATCTTTTCATTTTTGACTAAAACTCTTTTGTCATCGCCTTTGATGCATCTTACGCAATTAAGATCCCTACTCTTCTTATCCTTTATCTTAGCAATTTTGAACAAATCTTTTTCTCCATCTTTTGTCTCTAGTTTTCTATACAATTCCTCATGGATCTTAATATTTGAATCTCGAATAGCCTTTTTGATTTCCTTTTTTGTTGTCTTATACTTCGGATAACTTGCCTTGTCCCTATTGCTCCTTAAATTCGTATAACACTCATGTATAGCTTTAATTGTAATTTTCACATCCTCATTCCACCACCAAGATTCCTTTCCTAATGGTGCATGACCACTAGATTCGCCAAGTGTCTTTTTAGCAACCCTTTGAATTTTGGTTGAAATTTTTTCTCACATTACCTCTATATCTTTATCAAGCTTCTAATCCACCTTTTTTATCAGTCTATTCCTAAAAGCTAACATTTTATTCCCTTTCAAGTTCTGTCATTTAATACATGGTTCATGACAATGATGTATCTTTTTTAACCCCCAGAGGTGAATGATATCTAGAACTAGCAATATATTTTGTGTTGTCACACTTTTACTCAATATAACCTTACAATCTTTACAACCACTTCTATCTTTTTTTCTTGTAAAAAAAAATTTGACTAGCATTTGACTCACTCTTAAAAGTCCCCAAATGTGATTGTCTTTTTGTAAAACATGTATTTAATATAGTTACATCAAATGTAATAACAAACTCTAGAATATTATCTATGGTGTTGTTTCTTTCTCCAAAGTCATATCCTCCATGTACCCTCTCAAAGTCACTACAATCTTTGCCTACGTGACCATTCATATCTCCTTCAATAAATAACTTTTCTTCGTTTGGTATGGCTTGCACTACTTCGTCTAAATCTTTCCAAAATTTTTACTTACTCGTCTAATCCAAACCTATTTGCAAGGTATAAATATTAATGTTATTAATAGTTTCCTCTCCTAATACAAGTTTAACATGTAAAATTCTATCTCTTTTTCTTTTAACCTCAACCATATCATCCTTCAAATTTTTATCAACAATTATTCTCACTTTATTTCTACTCATTTCCTTACCTGTGTACTATAGCTTAGAGCCCAATGTTTCTATTTTTCTAGCCTTGTCTCCTACCAACTTGGTTTCTTAGAGACACATAATACTAATTCCTCTCTTACTTATAGCCTCTCTTATCTCTATTAGCTTATCAATTAACAATCTTATATTCCAAGTAATTAAGTGTAACTTACCCTATATTTGTCCATTAAACATGAAAACCTTGTCTATTTGACACCACACTGGGCAGCGATGTGGCATATTGCTTTCAGATGACAACCTAGCAACCCTTACCCATCTAGCACTACACTTAGACTTTGATGTAGGCCGTCGCTAGGAGATGACAACCCAACAAAAATTCTTATTTTGGTCTCTTATCATAGTTTGACCACGTTTTACATTAGGCAACATCTTATCACAACCCCCATTGCTTTATCCAAGCTTGGGACCAATAATATGGTAACACACAGATGGAATTTGGTCAAGAAACTTGAATTTATGAAATATTTTTTTGCTTTTATTGTTCTATTATAAATGAATAGGAAAGTTTCTCATACATGCCATCTATATGTTGGGCTTGAAGCAATAAACACAACAATGCAGAAGTAATATATCACAATAAACCCATAGTAACAAACAATAATCAACAATCAACAATGTAGGAAAAATAAAGCACACTAAGATTTATGTGAAAAATCTTTTAATGTAGAAGGAAAAACCATGAACCACCAAAAAAATTTCCACTATCAAATAATAGTTATACAAAGTTCTTCTCTAGCTAAAACTAGTGCTAATCAACAATTAGAGAGAGAAAATTGGAGAAATCTCACCAAATAGGTGATTCAAGAAATACACATTGGATTTGTTCCTAGAGAGCTTCAAACCCGATCTCCACCATTCAGAATGTAGAACTCTGAATCATAAACCTGCTGACAAAATTTCAACTCAATCGGATCACGGATCAACTTCAATTCAACCAACTCTCCATTCTTTTTTTTTTTTTGGCTTTTCTTTTTTCTCTTAGTTTGTGACACCACCTTAAAACAGCCCCACCTCTTTTTATTAAATAGCTAGGGCTCTGTGTAAAAAGAAATATCAAAGCCCATAGCCTTTGATTGATCCAAAACCAATTACATGGGGTTGGATCCTATTTTTCTAACAATCTCCCCCTCCAGCCCCATTAGGAGAAGATTCATCACCATAGCAGTTTCATTTGAAACTTATCTTGGCCAAAGAACTCATTCCGACCAAGTTATTGCAAAGTTCAAGCTTTTTCCTAGGACGTATCTTAGTCAACATACCTATTACATTCTCATTAGTATAGACTTTCTTCAACAGCATCTGCTGTTCCTCAATTATTGAACGTAACCAATGATATCTAATATTAATGTGCTTCATTCTAGCATGGTACATGACATTCTTACTCAAATCTAAAGTACTATAGCTATCACAAAACACCACATGTTTTTTTTTATTCAACCCTAATTTAAGAAGAAAAAGTTTCATCCAAAGTATTTTTTTAACTGCTTTGATTGCTGCAATATACTCAACCTCCATAGTTGACAAAGTAACACACTTCTGTAACTTAGACTGCCAAGACATAGCTCTTCTTACAAAAGTGAACAAATACCCTGAATAGATTTCCTACCATCAAGATCACCTACCATGTCAACATTAGTAAATCCTTCTAGAACTGGTTGTGAAACTAACTCAAGCACATTTTTGAGGTGTCCCTTAAATATCTAAAAATTTATTTCACTGATTTCCAGTGAACCTTTCCTGGATTAGAAAGAAATTTGTTCATTACATCAATTGCATGAGCAATGTCAAGCTATGCACAAACCATAAGATACATTAAAGAACCAACTATAGAAAAATAAAGAATATTAAACATAGCTAGTTGTTTTTCCTTATACATCGAGCAAGATTTCTTACTTAGATGAAAATAGTTGGCAAGTGGAGTGCTAACTGATTTAGCATGTTGCATGTTGAATCTTTTAAGCACCCATTTAGCACACTATTCTTGTGACAACTATAGCTTTCTAACTTTCTTATCTTGAATAATGTCCATACCGAGAATCTACTTTGTCAGACCTAAATCTTTCATATTAAAAGACTTAGACAATTGTTCTTTCAACTTGAGAATCATACCAACATCTTGTCCTATATTCAACATATCATCAACATATAATAAGAGAATAATGAAGTTACCATCAAGGAATTTTTTGACATACACACAAGGATTTGCTACCATTTTTTTATATCTGTGACTCACCATAAAAGAATCAAATTTCTTGTACCACTATTGCAGAGCTTGTTTCAAGTCATATAAGTTTTTCTTCAATTTCTAAACTAGGTGCTCTTTCCCTTTCACTTCAAAACCCTCGGGCTGATTCATATAAATGTCTTTCTACAAGTCACCATGCAAAAATGTAGTTTTAACATCAAGTTGCTCAAGCTCAAGATTCAAACTAGCTGCTAATCTTAGTACCACTCGAATGGAACTTATCTTTATAATTGGAGTAAAAATCTCATCAAAATCAATACTTGGTTTCTGAGAAAAACCTTTTACCACTGATCAAGCTTTGTACCTTACTAGTTTATCATCATCCTTTTTCAACTTGAACACCTATTTATTTTTCAACGGCCTCTTCCCTTTCAAAAGTTTAACAAGATTATAAGTATCATTTTTTTCATAATGACTTTATCTTTTCTTTCATTGCTTTTAACTAGTGCTCTCTCTCCGGAATAGCCTACACATCTTGGAAGCTCTCTGGTTTTCCCTCACTAATAACTAGAATAAAATTTGAACTTGGATACTTGGTAAATGACCTGTGCTCTTTAGTAGATCTCCAAGGCTAAGACTCTACATCACCTGATGCTGAAGATAGCTCCCTCAACTCAATACTCTCAGGTAGAAAGGATTGCTCATTTTGCTCAAAATTGATTGCATCCGGCTCATCACTAACTGTAGCTGGCTCATTCATATTCCCAAGTTCTTCATTTCCACCATCTATGGCTTTTTCCTATGAAACCCCTATTGGTTTTGAAATATCACACTCAATAGTAACCCACGTAATCTTCTCATTTTTTTAAGGTCTATTATGATTTCTTTTTCATGAAAGACCACATCTCTACTTTTGACTGTCTTTCTCTTCATTGGATCCCATACCCTATAGCAAATTCCTTATCATCATATCCCACAAACACACACTATGTGGCTTTACTATCAAGCTTTGACCTTTACTCTTTCAGTACATGCATAAATGCTTTACAACCGAAAACTTTCAAGTGAGTGTATGAAGCATCTTTTCTTATCCATACTCTTTTTGGAATGTCAAAGCCTAAAAAAACTGATAGTGATCTATTAAGCAAATAATAAGCTGTGTTAACTATTTCACCCCAGAATGGCTTTAGTAATTTTGCTATCCTCAACATACATTTGATTTTTTCCATAATGATGTGGTTTATCCTTTTAGCTACACCATTATGCTGTCGTGTTCCAAATTCTGTCATCTCATGCCTGATTTCATACTTTGAACAGTATTCTTCAAAGTCTTTAGATGTGTATTCCCCACTATTATCAGTCCAAATACACTTCAAGGACAACTCTATCATCCTTTCTACCATGACATGAAATTTTTGAAAATACTACAATACCTGACTTTTATTTTTCAACAAATACACCTAAGTCTTATATGAAGCATCATCAATAAAAGTAATAAAATACTTGCTACCACCTAATGACTCAACCTCAATGGGATCACATACATCAAAATAAATTAATTGTAATCTATTTTCTTTTCTCTGAGAACTCTTACAAAAAGAAACTCTACAATGCTTACCAAACAAATAATAATCACATGAATCAAGAGACATGCCTTTGGTTAAAGGAATAAGAGATTATCTTGCCAAAACCTATAACCCTTTCTCACTCATATGTGTCAGTCTCTTGTGCCACAAGTTTGCTGAAGCATCATTCTTAATGGCATTTACTTAGTTGCCTTTCAATTGCATCCATGTCTTATACATTATGCAACATAGTTTTTTCCTTGCAATTACTATGAATCTTTTGAGAAGCTTCCAGTACCCATTCTTTTGTTGACTCTCATATACCTCTTTATCAAGGACATTAATAGTAAGTAAGTTCATTCTCATATCTGAAATATGTTTGACATCTTTCAAAGTCAACATGCAGCTGTACTAGTTTGTACAACAATATCACCAATCTCAACAATCTACGATATACTCTTGTTTCCCATCTTGGTGTAACCAAAGTCTTTTACTTTGTAGCTTGTAAACAACTCCCTCTTAAGAACACAATGATATGCCACTCTTATGTCAACTATCTACTAAATGTCGAGATTACCAACATGATTACAATCACCAGGTGTAGAAATCAAAGTAACTGAATCATTATCTGAATTCACTATTGCAACATTACCATCATCTGAACTCTTATCTTTATCATTTTTTTGCTCTTGCTTCAATATTTTATAGTGTCATTTTATATAACCTGTTTTACCATAAAGAAAATACTTCATTTTATCTCTAGACTTAGATCTATGTTTAGACTTACTACGACTTTTTAAGTTTTGACCTTTGTCGATGTTTCTACCCTTATTCTCTGTAACCATAGCTTGATTTTTAGGGTCTACATTTTTTCACCTTGCTTCTTCATTAAACATACTATCATTTACCATCCTAATGTCATCTTATAATTAGGAGTTGAATTAAGAATAGTCATAACTAAAGTATTCCAGCTGTTTGGTAATAAACCTGAAAAAAATAATGCTTTCATTTCATCATCTATCTTAAGCTCCATAATAGTCGTCCGATTAAATATATCTTGAAAATCACTCAAGTGCTTTGTAATAGATTATGCATCTCTGTACTGTAAAGTTGCAAGCTTTTCAATAAGCATAACTTTATTCATACCTATTTTTCTCTCATACAATGCCACCAATTATTTCCAAACAATGTGGGTATCTGCCTTTTGCACTACATGATGGAACACGTTGATATCAACTCATTTTCTAATTGTAGCCAGCATTTTTCTACCTAACTTCTTCTACCTTTCATCTTTCATATTTGCTAGTTTAGCCAAATCGCCCAATATCGGTTCATACAAATCTTTGTAGTATAAATGATCTTTCATCATAGGCTTACAAATTGAATAATTTGATGATGTCAATTTTATCATGAAACTTGTATCGTCCTCTATGATCTCAAATAGAATTTACTTTTGTTTTAGGCTACTTCTGTATCAATATCTCAAAATAACTCTCTCTCTAATACCACCTATTGGGTCTAAAGCAATAAACACAACAACACAGAAGCAATATATATAAGCCCATAGTAATAGACAGCAATCAACAATCAACAACGCAAGAAAAATAAAGTACACCAAGATTTACATGAAAAACTCTCTAGTGTAGAGGAAAAAACCACGGATCACAATAAAAATCTTCACTATCAAATAATAGATATACAAAGTTCCTCTCTAGCTAAAACTAGAGCTAATCAACAATTAGAGATAAACAGTTGGAAAAATCTCACAAAATAGGTGATTCAACAAATACACATTGGATTTATTCTTAGAGGGTTTCAAACCCGATCTTTACCATTCAGAATGTAGAACTTTGAATCATAAACTTGCTGACAAAATTTCAGCTCAATCGAACTACGGATCGACTTCTATTCAACCAATTCTCCCTTCTTCCTTTTCTCTCTATTTTTTTGGCTTTTCTTCTTTCTCTTCTTGATTTGTGACACCACCTTAAAATAGCCCAACCTCCTTTTATTAAGTAACTAGGGCTCTATGTAAAAAAAAAACCAAAGCCTATAGCCTTTGATAGGTCCAAAACCAACTACATGGGGCTAGACCCCATTTTCCTAACACTATTTTGGCTTGGAGGCTTAGACCCATCTCTCATTGTGGTCTTGAATTCATAATAGCAAATTAGCAATGTGAGATGGATATTCCTTTAGGCTATGCATTCAGGATAACATCTTGCTTAGTTATGATATGCTTAAAAAAATTCCACCTTCCGCAAGGAAAAGGCAGGATGTGTGAAAATTTATAAGCCATGACACCATGAATCATGATTTTGTTCCTAGTTGTATTAGGCTTAACTGGATTGGTGAATCAGTGGATTGATAACTATTACTTTGCTGGTTGATGCAGGAGGAAGACTACATTCATTTCTTTAAATTAGAAAACCAGCTATTGCACTACCCCATCTACCATCTCTCTCCTCTTCTTTTTCATAGGCAAGTGTTTTGTGGGGTAGAATAAGTAGTTGCTTTTGCAAATAAAATGGAACAAATTAAAAAAATAGCTTTCCTTCGGGTGCTTCTTGATGGAATGGAGTCACTATTGCTTGTCATCAAGCTTGCTTGGTTTGAAATTTATACATCATTTTGTTTATTTACTTCCTTTACGTTGTAATCTTAAACTGGCCTCTAGTGGGAAGTCTGTTCATGTACATTGGAGTTTCTGAAATCTTAGAAAACGGCTCAAAACTTTAGCCTGTAAGCAATTTACTTTCCTATCTTATATGGTGAACCTGTTGAGCTTATCTAGCTTCGAACTTTCAGCTTTAGTGCTATTGGAAAGTTGAAAGACCTTTTTTTGGATGTAATTTAAATGATTATTATGTCATGCATATTTTTAAAACATATGCAGGTAGCTGAACTCATAGAGAAGGATCTCGTTTCAATTGGTGCAAATGCGATAAAGGACAAGCTTCAAGAAGGAGTGCCAAATTGCATTGAAACTCTCTCTAGAGCTGGAATTAAGATTTGGGTGCTAACAGGGAAAAGATGGAAACCGCAATTAATATAGCTTATGGTAAATATTTAATGGGAGATTCTATTTTACGGTAATTTTGCTTGGAACTGTGTGTTCATTCCTCATATTGTTCAGGATCTTCTTTTGCCTTGTGTTTTAATAATGCTGCAGCATGCAACTTACTAAACAATGAGTTGAAACAATTCATATTGATCTCTGGAAAAGATGCTATTAGAGGAGTCGAAGAAAGGATAAGCATTTAGTACTAGACTTGTTTCTAGATGTTTTTAATTTAAATTTACTATAATACAAATTATTTAATGTATTTATGATTATTCTTAATTACATGTCTATTACCAGGGAGACCAAGTTGAATCTTTATCAAGGAGGAAGTTAAAAAGCAACTAAAGAAGTGCCTTGATGAGGCACAGCAAAATTTTGTCTTCGGACCAAAATTAGCACTTATTATAGATGGAAAGTGTCTGGTGTATGCTTTAGACCCAAGTTTACGGATAATGCTCTTCACTTTGAGCTTGAATTGTTCTTCAGTTGTTTGCTGCCGAGTCTCCCCTTTACAGAAAGCACAGGTAGGTTCCTGACGGCAACTAAACTGAAACATTATTAAATTAGCTTTCAGTAGAGTGTCAGGATAGAAAGTTTGCACACAAAAAATAAAAAGGTTAATGCAGTAAATTGATGACAATGCAAATGCCTCAAGATACTTGGATAATATTACCTGAATTGTTATGGTCTATTATTTTGATCAAAGTTTTGCAATGTTGACAGCTTTGGACAATTTTATCATTAAATGTGTTTTTCATAACTTTATCAAACTAAACAGTGCTTTTATAGTGGTTGGTATTTGAGCAACTCTTTGTTAAAACTATTTTCTCCCAGACTACTTGGATTATTTTAATGAGCTTTCTATGAGTGCTGCAGTTCATAAGAAACTATTGTCGGAATTTCAGTTTTTTCATTGTAAAAAATTTGCATTTCAAAACCATTGGAAGGAGAGAGGAATGGTGGTTAAATGTTTGCAGTTTTAAAAGTAACATCTAAATTTACTTTTTTCCATTTGCAGGTAACGAGTTTGGTGAAGAAAGGTGCATGTAAAATTACACTCGGTATTGGTAATGGTTCCAATGATGCTAGCATGATTCAAGCTACTCATATCGGTGTTGGGATTAGTGGGCTTGAGGGGATGCAAGCAGTTATGGCTAGTGATTTTGCAATTGCCCAGTTTCGCTTTCTTAAAGATTTGCTCCTTGTGCATGGACGTTGGTCTTATCTTAGATTATGCAAGGTTTGACTTTTCTATTCCTTAAGGGACATTTTAACATTTTTGGTTGGTGATGTACATAAGCATTCATGTTATCTTTAGATTATGCAAGGTTACACTTTTTTCTGTCCTTCAAAGCATTTTTAAAATTTCTGGTTGGTGATATTCATGGCATCTCTTTTTACTGGTTGTGACATATTTCTTTTACAAGAATCTTACATTCACCTTGAGTCAATTTTGGTTCACCTTCAATACCGAATTTGCTGGTCAAAGATTCTATGATGATTGGTTCCAGTCATTATATAATGTCATATTCACTGCGCTACCGGTGATTATTGTTGGACTTTTTGACAAGGTACTCCAATCTTTCCATTTTATTCAAGATAGAATTTTCTTCTGCCTGTTCTATGCTTGATTTATGCAAGACCTTGCTTGTTATCCAGGATGTCAGTTCATCCCTTTCAAAGAAGTACCCTGAATTATACAAGGAGGGAATAAGAAATATGTTTTTCAAGTGGAGAGTTGTTGCAATATGGGCCTTCTTTGCTGTCTATCAATCTCTAGTCTTCTTCTACTTTGTTACTGTTTCCAGTTCTACATGTCAAGGTTCTTCTGGTAAAAATGTTTGGTCTTTGGGATGTCAACTGTCAATTTGCGTCTTCTTATGATCTGTAATTCAATCACAAGGTGGCATTATATTAGTGTTGGAGGAACCATTCTAGTGTGGTTCTTATTTATTTTTATATATTCTGGTATTATGACTCCATATGATTGACAGGTAAGTAATGAATCATGTTTCATTATCTTTCTCTCTCCATTTGGATTGGAAGAATGCAACTTCTTGGCTCTATTGGCTACTGCAGGAGAACATCTTTTGGGTCATATATGTGTTGATGAGTACATTCTATTTCTACATCACTTTTCTTCTTGTTCCTGTTGCGGCACTTCTAGGAGATTTCCTTTACCTAGAGTAATAATGAGAAATAACTGGAAGTCATCCTCTGCTGTAATATATTTGATGCATGGAAAGGCTTGCTTATGCTCATTAACAGTGTAAGAGCTGTTAGGTGGGAATAGGTGTCCAACCATGAAAGTAAGTCATCGTTCTGGTTAACTAGCTAAGGTTTATTCCCAACGTGAGCAACCAAATACGAGCTACTTGAAACCTAAAATATGTTAAGAGGTCAAACCATGTGTTAGAGTGAGCTGCTGAAATTGAAGAAGCATAAGATTATAGTACAATTTTTCCGTAGTTTCATGCTTGGAGTTTTTGACATTATTCAAAGATTTTCGAGGGTTTTCTTTAAGTGGAGTTCTAAAGCAAGTTTCTTATTATAAGTGTACCCTTTTTAATGGCCTAGTTTAAAGGATAATGTAGTGTGTTGAATGCTTAAGTCCACTGTCAATTTGACTATGTTGCATGTAGTCTTATTTCTTTTGAATTGTTTATGATATTCAGAAAGATCTAGAGCAAAGAAAGAACAAAGGAAAAAATGAAGAAACAAATATGGTATTGCAGTAAACTGCCCCACTCAGATCATGAGCTTCATTTCATTAATTTATAGGCTTCAAAAATACAAAGGTTTGTTTAACTACTACCAAAGTTGTTCGCCTAACAGTATGGATCACCATACATAGATCCATCATGCTACCTAAACTAATAAAATGGCAAAATAAGTTGCACAAGTTGTAGTAGAAATGCCATACCTAGTTGCTTCAACCACTAATACTCGTCCTTGGCATTTATGCTAGAAACACCAAAACTTTTCCTTAATGTTTGAAACATTGCCTTTGGTAAGGCCTTCATCAGAATATCTGCAGTTTAATCTTCTGACTTGCAATGCACTAGCTTCACTTCATTCTTAGCTTCAACTTCTGTAATAAAGTGATACTTGATCTTAATATGCTTAGTTCTTGCATGAAACACGGGGTTCTTGACGATTGCAATTGCTGACTAATTATCACAAAAAGTTTATGTTGGATCATCTTGCTTTTGACTCAAATCCATCAGAATTTTTCTTAACCAAATTGCTTGATTAACAGCAGCTGCAGCAGTTATATACTCTGCTTTTGCTATCGATTGGGCCACAATTCCCTATTTCTTTGAGTTTCAGTTGAACACATTTAATCCAATGAAAAACACATAACCTAAAGTGCTTTTCATGTCTTCATGAGAGTGAGCCCAATCATTGTTTGTGAATCCAACTAGTCTTGAACTTTCATTCTTCTTAAACCAAATTTCAAGTTCACCAGTTCCTTTGACATAACTCAACACTCTTTTTGTAGATTTAAAATGCAACTCACTTGGACTTTGCATGAACCTAGAGAGTAAATTTGCAACATACATGATGTTTGGTCTTGTTACTGTCAAATACAACAAGCAACTAACCAAGCTTCTATAAATAGAACCATCAACTTTGTCACTCCATCTTCCTTAATGAGTTTTTCATTTTGAGCCAAATGAGTGTTGATTGGTTTGCAATTTTCCATCCCAAACATATTCAGGATTTCATTTGCATATTTTTTTTGACAAATGAAGATTCCTTGCTGGTTTTGATGAATCTCCATTTCAAGAAAATAATACATTTCTCCCATATTTGTCATCTCAAAAAATTCCTACATTTGGTGTTTAAAATCTTTCACAAGAGTTAATTTACTACCTGTCACTAAAAGATCATCAACATACAAAGAAACAATCAACAAATCATTACTATCAAAAATCTTAATGTACAATGCTTCACTAAGGCTTTTTTTAAATCCTAACTTCAGCAAGTGATAATCAATTCTAGAATTCCAAGCTCTTAGAGCATGTTTTAATCCATACAAAGCTTTCTTGAGTAGATAGACTTACCCTCATATCCTTTGGCAACAAAACCGTCAAGTTTTTCAATGTACATCTTCTTCTCAAGATAACCATTTAGGAAGGCAGATGTTACATCAAGTTGGTACAATTTCCAACTTTTTTGAGTTGTTAAGGCTAATAGCAACCTTATGGTGTCCAACCTTGCAACTAGAGCCAATGTCTTTAAAAATCAACACCATACTATTGGAAGCAGCTTTTAGCTACCCAAAAAGCTTTATGTTTATTAATGGAACCATCTGCATTCAACTTTGTTCTGAAAATCCATTTAACACCAATGATGTTTTTGTTTCTTAGTCTGCCAACAAGCATCCAAGTTTGATTCTTCTCAATCATATGAATCTCTTTCTTCATGGCATTTCTCCACTTTGAAAATTTGGCAGCTTCTTCAAAGTTTGTAGGTTCAAGAATGGCAACATTTGATCTTTGATAAATACTTGTGAGTGGTCTGATTCCTCTCACTGGTTCATGATCAATGATTTTATTTTCAAACATATAATCTTTTTTATTTTGAAAAATATCATGTCTGCAACAGTTTGCTTGATTGATTCTCCTTTTGACTTTTTTTAATTCCAGGCAGCTTACTCATTAGATCTCAAGTTCCTATTTACAATCACATTGCCTGTAAGTGGATTGTAAGTCTTATAGCCTTTGGTGATGTTGCTATAGCCTAGAAAAATACAGATTTCTATTTTCTGATTAAGTTTGTCCCTTTTGATATAAGGAACAAACGCATAATAGATGTTGCCAAAAACTCTTAGATGTTGCACTTATGGTTTGCTTTCACACCAAGTTTCAAACGAACTTTTTTCTTTCAAAGATTTTGTGGGTAGCCTGTTGAACAAGTAGACAAAGGTATTGACTACCTTTACCCAAAACTTTTCAGAAAGATTCTTCTCAAATAGCATACATCTTGCCATCTCCATGACTATTTCTATTCTTCCTTTCATTGACTTCATTTTGTTGTGGAGTGTAAGTTGTTGTGAGTTGGTGTTCAATTCCTACAACTTCACAAAACTCATTAAATCTATCAAATGTGTATTCAATAACATTGTCTAACGTTATGGTCTTAATTTTATAGCCACTTTGATTCTCAATCCAAGCCTTGAACTTCTAAAATACATATGTAACTTCATATTTTGTTTCATGAAGTAAATCCAACATATTTTGGTAAAATCATCTATAAAAGCAATGAAACATCTACTGCCACTCAAAGACAAGGTTCTCATAGGACTACAAACATCAATATGAACAAGTTGTAGCTTTTCAATTACCCTCCATGCTTTGTTAATTGCAAATGGCAACTTACTTTGTTTTCCTAGTTGATAGACTTACACACTCTAACACTAACTTTAATAATGGGCATGTTTAATACAAGATCATTTTTATGCATGAAATTCAACGCATTATAGTTGAAATGTCTCATCTTTTTATGCCATAAAAAAGATTCATCATGTGAACTAGCTTTTGTAGAAGAGTTTGCCTCTTACTAATTCAAGGAAAAACAGTTTCCTTTCTTATTAACAATAAAGAGTTTATGGCTAGTTGGATCATGAAATATGCATGCCTTATCTTTGAAAATTAAATAGTAGTTTTTTTCTAACAACTATCATACACTTAACAAATTTTGATCTATTTTGGCACAAATAGTACATCTAAAATGAGTTTGGTACCTATTGGTGTCTCAATAGCCACTACTCTTTTTCTTTTAACTTATATGAAATCACCATTACCTATTCCGACTTTAGAGGTATATGTCTTGTCTAATTCTTTGAACATGTTGATATCATATGCCATATGGTGTGTGCATCCATCGTCAATGAACCATGCAGTTGAGGAGGTTCTAGTTGCATAGCAAGTTACAACAAAAACTTGCTCTTTTAGCTGTTGTTGGTTGTCAGCAACTTTGGCTCGTTGATTTGGCTACTGCTGTTTTTTATTTTTATATACCTTTTCCATATGACCAAGTTACTCACAATACCTACATTGTATGTCAAGTTTATACTAGCAATATTTCTCCAAGTGAGTGGTCTTTTTATAGTGAAAGTAAGGTGAAAATTTTCCTTTCTTTTCATTGTTTCCAAAACCTTTGTTTTTTCGATCTCCTTGTGTTTTGCCTTTGCTTTCTATTTGCATCTTGCCTTTCTCTTTGGTTGTAAAAGCACCTTCTATTAAATCATCTTGTCTGATAGTCTTTCCTTACTCTTAAGCTTGCAAAGCATTGAACAACTCTATTGAAGTTTTCTTGGTTAAGTCTTTGGATTCTTTAAGGGATGAAATTTTTTACTCAAACCTCTTTGGTAAGCTGACAAGAACCTTCTCCATAATTTTTTTGTTTGACAGCTTCTATCCAAATAATCTAATCTTGTTTACTATCTTCATAAGTTTATCATTGTACTCTTTTAAATTTTCAGACTCCATCTTTAAGACTTTAAACTCTCTTCTAAGATTCAATATTTGCATTTGTCTTATCTTGTCACTATCTTGGAATTCTTCCTTGAGCATATCCCAAGCTTATTTTGTAGTATCACAAGTCATGATTTTGATTGCCATTAGAAACTGATGACTCAATACAACTCTTTCTTCATTATAATTTTTCCTTTGAGTTATTGTTGGATTTGTAGAAAGTTATGGTAATTCCTTTTCATTTTTCACCACTTCTCATAAATCAAAAGCACTCAAATAGAACTTCCTTTTAATAGCCCATATTTGGTAGTTCTCACAAAAAAAAAAAATAAAAGGTAGATGTAAGGAGCAGTTGCTTAAGGCCATTTGAGGTTGACAAAAGCTGGCTAGTAAGTTTTTGATAGTTTTTCACTCAATTCCAGTAGCTTACAGGCTCTCTAAGACCTTATAAAAGCTTTTATACCAATTGAAGGATCTAGAGCAGAGAAAGAACGAAGGAAAAAAATGAAGAAACAAATATGGTATTCCAGTAAATTGCCTCACTCAGATCATGAGCTTTATTTAATTAATTTATAGCTTCAAAAATACAAATGTTTGTTTAACTACTACAAAAATTGTTTGCCTAACAGTATGGATCACCATATACAAATCTATCATGCTACCTAAATTGATGAAATGGCAGAACAAGTTTCACAAATTGGAGTAGAAATGCCATACCTAGTTGCTTCAATGACTAATATATTCTCATGCTGCATCTGATTAACACCAGAAAAAAAAAATCAAATGATATGCGGTGTGATTGATTTAATCAGACAAAGGGTCACATGCAAGGTCTTCCTCCAAAACACAACCTGTTATCTAATGCTTGTTAATTGCATGACTTTGTATTCATCACTTTAGTTTGTTATCTTTCTTTTCTCAAGCACTATTTATTATGAATTTTTTGAATTCTTTTTAAAATTTTTTTTTTACATTTTCCTTACTTTCCAGTCTGCAAAGATGGTTCTTCCCCTATGATGATAGTGGTCGTTCAGATTTACTGGAAATCGGAAATCAGCTTACACCTGATGAAGCAAGAAGATATGCTATTTCTCAATTGCCGAAGGAAATATCAAAGCACAGGGGATTTGCCTTTGACTTTCCTGGCTACGAGTGATTTTTCGCTTCACAACTAGGTATATATGCACCACAGAAGGTATGGGATGTTGTTGGGAGAGCTGGCATGAGGTAGGAGCCGATGACAAACAAAAATAATTGATTCAGGGGAACATTGTTGTACAAAATAATTTTTTTATCCCCTTTTTGATAGTCTAACCTTAGACAAAATCCGTAAAATTAATAAGTCAATTGGCTGTTATGCTTTGTTTTTATTTTTATTTTTAATTTTTGTTCCATTATCATTTTTTTTAGGAACCAATCGAGTATCTGGGTTATCACGGATGTACAGCTACACGTATAGACTTCAATGCGAATTTCTTCGTTATCAAATTTTAAGTTCTCCATGGGTTGTAGACAAGGTCTAGGATAGCCAATGTCATCAATTGAAATAAATAAATAAATAAAAGTCTCCCAGTTGTAAGTACTGCCCCTCTTGCTCTGATTGGTATGTTTCCTGAACAAAATGTCTTTAGAAAGCCAAAAGTAAAACCAAAAATTTACAATGGCATGCTACTGGCAGCCGTAGGTTTTCCTGCCTCCATACAAAGGCAAGAGGAACAGCAGCTTTTGTATCAGTAACCATGCACAACTGGAGTTTCCGGTAAACTTTATTGATGCTTCGTCATTTTTTTATTTTTTTGAGAAGTATCATTTTTATGCATGATTTAAAAAAATTTATATTTATCATTTGCCATCTTTTAAAATAATTTCACTATACATTCTTATGTAAACCAACATTTAAAACAGCCAATGAAATGTCCATGCAAATGGCACATGTTAGCTTATTTGACTTGTTAGATAGATGGTGTGACCAAAAATATCAAATGTTAGCTCATTTGACATGTGTATTTTCATTTACTGTTTTGCCTTTAATGATTGAAGGATGGTCTGTGATTTTTTTTAAGAGTAACGAATGCTAAAATTTTTTAGATCATGGATAAAAAATTATATATAAAAAGTCACGGACTATCAGTGAATTTCATTATGAAATTGGTAAAATTTTGTTTCAGTAAAACTCATCATTGTTGAAAAACTAAAATGGCTATATTGTAAAAGTTGGAGATCTATGCCCTTACGGTTAAAAATGGCCTCTTATATTGTTAAAGTTGTCTTTAATATTAGTAAATATTTCAACTTGAATGCTATATTTTAGAGTTTATTTGAAAAGATGATGAAATTAATTCTGTTGAGATTAAAAACAATAATAAAGATAAAATTAATTATTGCAATAATAAAATTAAAATTAATAATGAGACATGCATGTAGATGCAAATGCAATGAAATTAATTATAATAAAAAATGTTATTAAAAACATTAAATTAAAATTTATACATAATAAAATTTTAAATTATAAAGTAATAATATTTTTATTTCTTAATATAGTAATAAATTTTATTATTTTATTAATTTATTATATAATAATATTTATTTTTCATATTAAATTTTTTTAAAAAGTTATTTTAGAATTTTTAAATTAAAAAATAAAAAATAAAAAGCAAGATGAATTCCACTTTGATAGGGGAAAAGACTTGAACAAAGTTCATTTAGTAAAATTCGTAAAATTTTTTTATTAAAAATAATTAAATCAAAATTATAATAAAAAATTAAAATTAATATACTGAAAATTTTCATTACAAAAATTAAAAATGTAAATTTTTAAATAATTTTTAAATATATTTTTTGATAAATATTTTTAATAAAAATATTAATAAAATTTTTTCATTAAATAACTATCCATCGAATTTGAATTATAAATAATATTTTTAATTTTTTAACATATTATTAATCTTCACATTAAATTTTATAAATTTAAATTTTTAATCAAAATTATAATTAAATCATTTTTAAGAGAAAAAAATTTTACAAATTTCAATTAAACAACTTCACGAAAGTTTTATCTGTCAGCTAGGCCTTAGGGACAAACATGAAAAAACACCTCCAGTCGGCCATTGGAGGGTTCCCTCTCCAGTGTCCAATCTTACCACGCCGAAGGGAGCCCAAACAGAAGGGCAGTGTGATTGAGGCCAAACGGAAGGGCAGTGTGATTGAAGCCAAAGAGTGGCCCTATCCGTGCCGCGAAGCCTATCCGGTGGCTTCCAAATGAGGCTTTCGTCTGCCACAACCACCACCAGCGTAGGAACAACCCACTCAATAGCAAAAGAAGAAAAGTGAAGACAAAAACAAAGTAATTTCTGCTGCTTGGTCGGCATTTTTCTTCCTTAATATGGACTTGGAGTTCTTCCATCCCTTCTTTCATTTCATAGCTGGATTGGTGAACTCCATCATCTTGTTCAAGGGAGCTGAAAAACTTTGCTAATCTTTCTGACAAAGACTGCTGGCTCTCATCCAATGATTCTTCATCTCCTTCATAATCATCATCATTCTCAAAAACTAAATAAACCCCAGCCTTCTTCAGCTCTACCCCCTTAACATATGGCGGGTTTCGCTTTGTCACCTGAATCTTAAAGCCAACATTTAACATAGAAACAAACGGACGATTTGCTCGATATCGACACAAGTGAACATGGTCTTCACTCGTCTTCGGTACCCACAACAAGTCCAAGGTGGTGGTATGTATAGCTTTGTCTGTGTCACCTTTGAAGATCTGTGCTTCAATGCCCACTACAGCAGGTATTTGGTATCTCAACTCATCTGGCATATGATGGTTAAGGGAAACAACTACCGCTATTATCACTCCTTTCAAGTCAAGGTTTTTATGGCTTGACAAGGTAACTACATCTTGAGAAAACCAATCTGGAATTTTGCTTCCTGGCATGCTTAGATTTGTCAGACTCCTGAGATAAACCTGCAATAAAATGTTGCCATGCATTAATAATGAGATTACGATGGCTATATATTAAAGGGTTAATGTTTCAGGATTACAGTGAAATATTGATATTTAAATTTAAAAAATTTTTAATACGATATTTAAATTATGAATCTGTTAATTAATATAATATTTAATTAACTAATATAATATTTAAAAGGTTATTTGTCAACGATACGTCATCATTAAAAAGTAATTAAATTAAAAATAAGTACATTATTAGTTAAAAATATTTATAATTTAATTTTCGTAGAAATTTTGTTGGGCTAAAAGCCTCCAATCCAATCACACCAGCGGAAGCGAAATCAAACAATAAATCAAACACACAAAAGACAACAATTTAACGTGGTTCGGTTCAACTGACCTACATCCACGGATGAGAAACAAGATCCACTAGTTGTAGAGAATTACAAACTTACATCAAATCATTAACCTCACTCAACAATCAATACTCGTAAAATACTCTCAATCTCCTCTAGTCCTATGAAGTATTCTCAACCCAAACAAATATAAACCCAAACTCTTGTGCACCCTTTCAACACAACCAAACACATATCCATATATTCCCATACATCATACCTATGTGGACCCTCTCAGTCTCCTCTAGTCCACTCACAAACAAACATACACACCCATAAGATGTAGAGCCTCAATACTCCTATGGGGTGTCTATCCCACAAAACCCTACAACTCTCTTACATCTTTTTCTCATACCTAACCCTGTAGAGACTTCACCTATTTATAACCATAAAAACTTGCCCATTAAGAATCCCTCTCCTCTTAGAATTCTTCTTTTGTAAGTCAAACTTGCCTATTAAGAATCCCTTTCCTTTTAGAATTCTTCTCTTGCAAGTCAAACTTACTTATTAAGAATCCTCTTTCTCTTGGAATTCTTCTTTTGCAAGTCTTCTTGTCCATCAAGCAATATCTGACAAATCCCAAACAAATCTCTAACAAATCCCAAACAAATCTCTTATGGGATTTGAGTCAATATTCCCAACAAATTTTTAAAATTTAAAAAATAATTACAAGGTTTAATTCTTCAAAGCACTTTAAATTGGAAAGATCAGAGATACTTTCCAATGAAATACAGTTCAAAAGATTCGACTCCTCCAAACTTGAGGGAAGCGGAGGGAGGGACTCAAGCTTTTCACATTAGGGCAGCCGAAGTTTTTTAAGAAGCGAAAGGCCCCTTGGGCTGGATGGATGTTTAGAAAAATCATTGCTATCCAATTGCAATTACAAAATCTCTAATGCTGACAACTTCTCAAAATCATCTGGAATTTCACCAGATATTCTCCATGTACGAGCATCAAGTTCTTCTAGTGATGAGAGATTTGAGAAAGATGTTGGCAAAGAGTACAAATGACTCAGATTTTTCTTTCTTTGCCAATTTCAGTACCATTAATCTTGAGAGCATGCCCAAGCTTTCTGGTAATTCAGTCACAGCAGTTTCCTCCATAAACAAATGATGCAAAGACTTCAAATTTCCTATTGAGGATGGTAGTTTACAGAGCTATAGACATCAAATTTGGCCAGAAAAAAAACAAAATACGAAATATAAAAAAATATATAAAATACAAACAAAAAAATATAAAATACAAAAAAATACCCAAAAAAAATACAAAAAAAAGGAACAGAAGAAAGAAAAATCAAGGATGGCAGTGGTGCCATCCCCGGCACCACTGCCACTATGCCTTACACCCCATTCCTCACCATGCCCTAACCCCCACCTCTCTGATCACCTAACCCTATCACTGCCAGATGTGGCCAAAAAAAAATAAAAGAGGCATAGGGCTCGTGCTTACACCCTATGCCGAGCCCCATCCCCTTCTCTCAAGCACACACACGGTCGGAGCTTTATAAATAGAGCTCCTAGCAAAACTAAAACAAACAGGAAAAGAGGGAGAGATTCTGCCAAAAAAAAACTCAAAAAAATCAAACAGTCCTCCCCGTAGGGAGGAACCCAGCGCCAAGCTTCCTGCACGAAGAAGAAAAAAAATGATCGATTTAAAAAAAAAAGGTCAGAATACAAATAAAAATAGTCTCACCGAAACTTTGAAAGCAGATCTAGGGAAGTGGGGACTCTTTTTGGTGAAAAGGACCTCAGATCTAAACTCAGGAGGCCAAATGGAACATTTGGTGCTTTTTGAGAATTTTTTGACCACCGATGACGACGACGACGACGGCGACGACGACGGGAACGGCGATGGTGACGGCGACCGGTCGACACTGCATTTGGTTGAAGAAGAAGGAAAAAATAGTTTTTTTTAGAACGAAGGAAATGAATGAAAAAGAAAAAATTTTCTAACTTTTATATAAGCTGTCAATAGCCAAAACGATATTGTTTCAATAAACGCCCAAAACGACGTCGTTTTAAGCACCTAGGGTCCGCGCGTTAACCCGTGACCCGACCAATGACCCACTTTCTTAATCAGCCTCTGATCGGTTTGACTGAACAGGAACCGAACCACCTAGACTGAACCGAACTGGTACTGAATCGCTGAGCCAACCAAATCGTGCCCAGACTGAGCCAAACCGTCGAACCGAATTGCCGTTAACCGGATCGTTGACTGGTCCGGTTCAGGTAAAAAAAAATTTTTTTAAAAAATTTTCTAATTTTTTTATATATTACTATTTTTGTTATTTTAAGTTTTTTTTTCTTTTTTTTATATATTTATGCATGATAAGTTTAAATTTGTTAGGATAAATTTTTTTAATTGTTTTAATAATAATAAAATGAAAAAAAAGTAAAATAATAATTAAAAAAATTAAAAATGCTTAAATAATAATAATAATAAAATTTTTTTTCTCTACCTAGATGTTAGAGGGAATTAAATCATATTTCAAAAATAATAATTTCGCCTAGATGTTAGAAAATTATTATTATAAAAAAATACTAAATAAGCTAATAATATTTTTTATAATAAGTTTTCATAAAAAAGGAACCTTTTTTTTAAAAAAAAAACATTTTTATAAAAAAATTATGTTTCTTAAATCAATTTTTTTTTTAAAAAAAGGGATTATAAAAATTGAACTTGCTCCGAAAGTCCGCCTAGATTTGAGGATTTTTAGAGATGTTCGCGTTTTCTAAAACCCCTAAAATCCGAAATCCTTTAAATCCAAAATCCCTAAAATCCAAACCCTTATATCAAAATCTCAAACCTTCAAAACCTCTACTCAAAACCTTCTGAAAATTCTAAGGACACGTGTGAGAATCCCATTTCAAATTATTTGTTCCTGAATGCTACCTAGATGATGGGGTATTTAGGAAACTTTATTTCATTAAGTTTTTCATACGAGTTCTTAATTTGCTTTAATAATAAGATTAACTACAAAAGTATAATAATGAAATGAGATCTTAAATATAAACAGTCGCACGTAAGCTTTGCCTATATGTTGGAGAGTCGGGGTGGTCTCATTATATTCAAGAATCCTACTTTAAATTTATATTTCATCACTTTGCATACATACATTATCATATTATTTGAATTGTATTTCTCTGTCTTTAATTTTCATTTGTTGCCTATAATACTATCATTTATTTTCTCATATAAAATTTTTCAAAATATATATTTTTGATATTATAAAATAAAATAAAAATAACATTCCGAAAAAAATAATTCTTCGTATTCTGCCTAGATGTTGGAGAGTCACCAATAATTTTCTATAAAGAGTGTTATTTCATTTTAAGGATTGTTGTGTTAAATCTTAAGTGAAAAGAGTTATCTTAAATTCTGCCTAGATGTTGGAGGATTTTAAGATAATTCTTTAACTTAAAGATTTTTTCAATATTTCTAAAAAAAATTTTAGTAAAATTTTATTTTTTCAAATGAAGGGAATTATTATTAAATTTCAAATTAAAACCATTTTTATCCAACGTCGAAAATAGCATGTAATTAAATGGTACCAATTTATGAGTGTTGTGGGGGTGCTAATCCTTCTCCACACGTAACCAACTCTCGGACCCAACCTGATTTTTCGTAGATCAAAATTTATCTTTTTGATAAACTTTAAACCCATTTTTATAGTTTTATTAAAAAGATAAACTTTTTGGTGGTCAATCACACCCTAACAAAGATTGGTGGCGACTCCCTTTTATTTCTCTCGATTTTAAAACACTTTATGTCTAGTGACCCCCAAAATCGTTACGATAGCTTGGCAACTCCACTGGGGATTATATATTTGAGAGTCAAGCCAAAAATTTTAATTACGCACTATTAAGAATTGTTGGATTTAATTGGTTTTATTTGACATTTCATTTAATCTCCTTTATTTTGATTTTTCAAAAAAATATACGTTAATGAATAAGATAAATTGTATGTTAGTTGTTATTTTATTTTAATTTTGTGTTTATGGTATTTTGATTAATACATTATTTTGCACACACTTTACATATTCATGCATGAGCTATAAACCCGGGCTCTATCCCTTTTAGGAGGAAGTGAAGTAGCTATGCTCTCGTGAGGTGATAACCTCTGTATTTGCTAGCGAAACACTTCCACTCAGATTGAACCCTTTCTGTTAGTAGCCTGTAATAGGTGAGGATTGGGGAGCCTTACTAGTCTATAATGGACGATGATGTGAGGAATAGTCTAGGAAATTTTAGACACGTAAATCTTAACCTGACATATAGTGAGCTGTAAGGTCCAACTTTAGGATAAAGCCATGTCCCTTTTACAAGAAAATTACCTAAATTAGGACACTATGTATATTCTGTTATGACGCATGTTATACTTGTTCATTCATTTACTCATTTTTATTTATTTGTTTTATTTACATTATTGATTTGTTTAATTCTTTTGTCGTCTTCAATTTTGTTGCATGCATCATATAGCTACCATATTTCTAGAGGGTATCGTTTTGGACCAATCTTTAGCAAGAAAAACTTTCCAAAAACCTAAAGGATGTCATCCATGTGTAAGAGCTACTTAGAGGTCAATAGCCATTCAGAAAGTACTCAGGAAAAAGAAAGAGATTGCTTAGTAGATAGTCACATATCGGTGCTACCACAGTTAGTGCATATGGATCTCAGTCAAAATAATATATTAGAATTGGAAGCTATTTGGAAACAATGGAGAATAGAGAGAAAGGAATCTTTTTCCAAGAAATACAGGGATGTGGCACTGTTTATGTCAGTGAAGGTTGATGAACAACTGATAAGAGCTGCAATACAATTCTAAGATCCATCTTATCGATGCTTTATATTCAACCAAGAAGACTTGGCTCCCACGATCGAAGAATATTCTTCTTTACTCCGGATAAAGTCTACCAATCAAGATAATATCTATTGGAAAGAGCATAAGACTATTAGATATAGAAAGAAGTTAGCCAAGATCATGCAAGTAGAGGTTTAAGAGATAGACCAGCACAAGAAGGAAAAGAATGGGGTTGAGATCATTCCATCAGCTTTTCTGTTCGAGTACATAAAGAAGTATATTAAAACTGATCAAGGATTGGATGTGTTTGCTTTAGCTGTGTATGGATTGATGATATTTCCTAAGGTATTAGGACATATAGAAGCATCAGTGATTGACTTTTTTGAGCAATTAGATAAAGGAATAAATCCTTCACCAACTATTTTGGCTGAGACTATTAGATCACTTAATTTTTATCGAAGAAAGGGTGAAGGACGATTTAAAGGGTGTGCTCAATTACTTTTTATCTGGCTCAAAACCCACTTTTGGGGGAAAAAAAACATCATTTTGGCCATTCTCCGTTCATTTCAGTCCTATCAAAGAGTTTGTGGCTAAAAAATGGAGAAAAGATTGGACAAAAGGTTAGTGGTTGGCATTCTTTCTAAAGCTCACTAGCGAAGATGTAACATAGAGGGCACCATGGATGCTTTCGATGGGCATCTTGTATAGTTATGGAGATGAGTCATGGGTACCTTGTTAGGAATATGAGGGGCAGTGAGTTATGCACCTCTTATGGTTCAAAGATAATATGACTCACGGCAGTTTATCCCTATGACTCATGGACTCAGTTCACTCGAGTTCGATTATGGGACACCCAATTACGTGAAAAGGGTTCGCGAAATCATCAAAGCATGAAAGCAAGTCAACCGAATAAGTCTAGCTAGATTTACAGATAATGTTACAGAGGGTTACCTTGCTTGAAGGATGAAAAGGGTTAACGAAATTAGGCATCTACCAGTCGATGTTTCAGAAAAGTTACCAGCTCCTATTTTAGTACCGGTATTATTAACTTTTGAGATCATCCAACGAGAATTTGAGATTGAAAAGAAAAAGTTAGAGAAAGAGAAAATGGCTATGATGGATCAAGTTAACCAATTGAGATATGATTTAATGATGAAAGATGATGCAGTACAAAAATTGACCAAAGAACGAAAAGTATTAAAAGAAGATTTGTAAAATCTACATCAAGAAAATAAGAAATTAAGGTTGGACAGTAGACCTTTGAAGGGATCTAAGAAGGATGTGGAAGAATTAAGAGATATGGTGGAGTATTGGAAGAACAAAACTCGAGAAAATAAGGAAGTGATCTCTGCACTCATTAAAAACCAACATGAATGGAAAAAAATATTTTCAGGAGCCTCTGGAAAGGTAACGAGGTGCCAAAAGGAAAATGAAAAGCTAAGGGCCGAACTAAAAAAGGAACAAGATAGGAGTTCTGATTTGCAAAATGAGAAGAAAGCTTTGGAGCAGGAGTTAATGAGTCTAGAGTTTCAATTAACCAACAATCAGAGCTACATAGACAAGATTTTAAATGAATGGCAAGAAAAAGAAGATTATTGGGCCCATACTTGTAACATGGAAGTGGATGCTCAAGAGATGTGGAGAGCAAAAAGTTTAGAAAGACAACAATACATCGAACATTTGACTACTCAAATCTACAAGGCTATTCGAAAAGCAAGCAACATGGTTAAAAAGGCGAAAGCACTGGAATGAAAGATTATACCAACTCAAAGCCATGGTTAGAGATTACTGAATTTCTTCTGTGAAGCTAGGGAGCAATATGCTCAAATCAAATGTTTTTATAGTTTTAACGCAAGAATGATCAGATGATGTATAAAGGCCTCCATGGTTAATGAAAGTTTTTTTTTTTTATTTCGATTGATCTAAAACAATACCCATAATTTGCGTATCATTCATTCCATACATGCATTTTAATAAAGGTAAATAAGCAATGATATTATATTACGTATTCTAATTCATGGTTAATAAACTAAGGTTCAAGGATAGCAAAGTCGAAGAACCTAAGTCAGACAATCCCGCATAGATATAATACTTGTTTTCAAGCTCGAGTTATGGAAGAAGAGAACGTAACCAGATTTGAGAGAGTCAAAAAGGCACAAGAGGAAATAAGAGAAAGAGTGATGGAGATATAGTAAAGTATCGAAGCCCAGATGGCTGAATTAAGACAATTACTAATTGGTTCAGTGAAAGGTAAAGAAGTTGCTGGGGCATCAAGGATAGGAGAAGAAGTTAATATGAAAGAACCACTCTATCCTCTTAGATTCACTCCACCTCAAGCCTAAGCTCAAGCCCCTCATGGCATGCACATACACCCACCAAGTGTACAGCCATACCCCTATGTTAATCATTCTGTAAGTCAACAACTGACCTACTTGAATACCAATTCGAAACCCATCCTAGTCGATCCCATCATGGTATTGAATCTTAATGACCCTGTTGAACAAGAGAAGTCTCACGAAATGTCAGAACCTGTTATAAATTCAAAATTTTGAAACAAGTATGACCAACTTGAAGAGAGGCTCAAAGCAGTTGAAGGTAGTGACATTTATGGGGTTATTGACGCCAATGAGCTTAGCCTAGTGCCTAACTTGGTTATCCCACCAAAATTTAAGACCTCAGATTTTGAGAAATATGATGGAACAAAGTGTCCTTCTGCTCATATTACCATATTTTGTAAAAAGGTGACAGGTCATACCCAAAATGACAAACTATTGATACACTGTTTTCAAGATAGTTTGATTGGTTCAGCAGCTAAATGGTATGTGCAGTTAGATCAGAGCAAGATCCGTTCATGGAAAGACTTGACCAAAATTTTTCTTCTCAGTATAAGCACGTCTTGGATATAGCCAATGATAGGCTGTCATTACAAAATATGGAGAAGAAATCAATGGAAACCTTCAAGGAATATGCGTATCGATAGAAAGATATGGTAGCTTAAGTCCAACCACCACTGACTGAAAAAAAGATAACTGTGCTATTTGTCAATACACTAAAGCCCCGTATTATGACAGATTGGTGGGGAATGCCACGAAAAATTTCTCTAACATGGTAATCTCAGGAGAGATGATAGAGAACGCTGTCAAAAGTGGCAAAATTGAAGGGTCCGAAAAGAAAACAGTAACTTTAAAGAAGAAAGAGCAGGAGACACATGCTATCACTCACAGAAATCCCTCACACCATCCTTTTGTCCCATATAATCCATATCCCCCTTACTACCCTACCATAAACCAAATCTTTCAACAACCATATCATTATCGAATACCCCAACAACCACTGCTCAAACCAAGCTTTAGCCCTTAGCCATCCAATTACATCTCTGCACCTCCAACTAAACCATTTGCCCAACCAATCCATCCAAACAACAATCAAAGAACCTCACAAAATAATAACAATCGAGAAAGACCTCATTTTGATCCAATTCTTATGTCTTATACCGATTTGTACTCTCAGTTGGTGAGAGGTCATCTTATCGCTCCTTCTTATGTAAAACCATTAAAGCCACCTTACCCGAGTTGGTATGACCCTAACGCTAAGTGCGATTATCATTATGGTGTTACAGGACACTCTATTGAAAATTGTACAGCACTTACACATAAGGTGCAGGGTCTAATAAACGATGGCCTTTTAACTTTTGACACCAAATTCAAGCCAAGTGTTAGTGAAAACCCTTTGCCAGATCACATCGGAGGAAAAATTAATATGGTGGATAAGGAAAAAGATGTGAAAATCAAAAGATGTATGGATGAAATAAAGACTCCTTTTAAATGGGTGTATGACTATTTATGCAAGGCAAGTATGATTCAACTGTTGTTTTTGGATAACAATGGAAGTCATGGAAACCCTGACCATTCTTGCAAGTACCATAGAGGATTGGTTGGACATTCGATCCAAGGTTGTGAGGACTTTAAACGAATATTGCAGAGCTTGATGGATGAGGCCATCATTGAGTTTTATGATGATTGTGATGAAAATAGTGTGAATACAGTAGGCGACAATCATTTTGGCAAATCTTTTATCCCCAAACCTCTCACTGTCTACTATGATGAAAAACCAAAGCCCCTAACAAAGAAGACCATCTCTTTTTTTAGGATACCAATGACCATTTATGTCCCTAGTCCATTCCCTTATCAAACTAACAAAGTAGTCCCATGGAGATACGATTATGATGTGGTGATGCGAGGGCCTGATATGACCTCGAATAATCCAAGTTCAAAAAATACTGTCAACATAGTAAGAATAAGAGGAATGACACGAAGTGGTCGAATTTACACTCCTGAAATGTCAGAAAGGGCTAGGAAAGGGAAAGACAAGATAAGAAAAGAAGACATAAGGGAAAACCAAGATTCTCAATCGATGGTAAGCTCAAAAGGGCAAGATAACAAACCGATGTCAGAAAAAAAAGCTTATGAATTTCTAAAGATCATTAAATATGGTGAGTATAGTGTGGTTGACCAGTTAAATAAACTATCAGCTCGTATTTTTTTATTGTCGTTACTATTGAATTCTGAGTCACATAAGAATGATTTGCTGAAAGTGCTCAACCAACCTTATGTCGAGCATAACATTTTTGTTGAGAAGGTAGATCACATGGTTGGAAATATTATAGCCTCGAATTTCATCACCTTTAATGATGATGAAATACTTCCGGAAGGATGTGGTAGTGTTAAGGCTTTACATGTTACTGTCAAGTGCAAGTCTCATATTATGGCTAAAGTACTAATTGATAATGGATCATCTATTAATGTTATGCCTCTGATGATATTGTCAAAGCTTCCAATGGATCTTTCTCACATGCGAAATAGCCATATGATTGTAAGAACATTTTATGGGACACGAAGAAAGGTAATTGGTGATATAAAAATCTCATTACAGATCGATCTTTATACCTTCAACATCATATTTCAAGTAATGGACATAACTCCTGCATATAGTTGTCTACTTGAAATACCTTAGATTTACACCATCGAAGTTGTACCTTCATCTCTACATCAGAAGGTAAAATTCATCATGAAAGGAAAACAAGTCTGTGTGGATGGTGAGGAGGATTTATTGGTAACAAAGACCTTAAAAACTCTTTACATTGAAGCAGCAGAAGAAGCAATTGAATGTTCTGTTAGAGCTTTTAAACTAGCAAATGCTACTTAAGTAAGAAAAGGGTCAAGGATACTGATCCCTCAATTGTCAAAAGCTATGAATATGGTGATCAAACAGACTGCTGGCAAAGGTTGGCAAATCAGGCAAGGCTTAGGGAAAACTTTACAAGGAATCGTAAGAGCACCATGCTCGATTGAAAATAAAAAAAAATGAGGGTTAGGCTATAAGCCTACGTCTGTTGATAAAAAGAATGTAATACTGAAGAAGAAAGAAAAGAGAATGGCACGCCTCAAAGGGTAAAATTCGATTGATAGGAAAATGGTGTTCCCTTATTTGTATGAAACCTTTTGTTCAATCGGGCATATCTATCCTAGGTTTACAGGAGTTGAACAAGGGGGACTGGTAATGGGATTAGAGAAAGCTTTCTCATGATTTCAAGTGGAAGCGATGAAAGAGTCGTGCAAGATGAAGAGATCTTTTTTCCTTTTTAAGAGACTTGAAGAATGGTGTACCATTTTGTTATCCTTGAACCTTTTAACTCAAAAATTCTAATTTCTTCTGCCCAAGAGCATGTAGAGGTTAAGTGTATAGGCTTATTTTCATTGTCTTAATAAAATGATGAATGCAATGCATTTCACTTATACCATGTTCTCTATTTTTCATTTTTTTTCCTTTTTCATTACCATTCTCTTTGCCCTTGCCAAGATCAATATATATTTCTTTATGATTATACCCATTTTTAGGTTTTCTAATAATGAACATTATGGATGACCAAGGTAATAACATCGGGTTTGATTTTGAAAATTTGACTCACATTAGCGAGCTTGATAACGATGTTGATTCAGAAGAATATGATTTACCTCATGATCTATTGAAATGGATGGAACAAGAGAAAAAAATTATAGAACCTCATCAAGAATCAACTGACCCATTAAATTTGAGAGATGGTGACAATAAGAAAGAAGTTAGGATCGATACTTCACTATCATCGATTGAGAAACAAAAGTTGGTGAATTTGCTACAAAAGTACATGGATGTATTTGTATGGTCTTACCATGATATACCAGGACTTAGCACAGAAGTGGTTGAGCATAGGTTACCTTTAAAACCAGAATGTCGATCAGTACAGCAGAAGTTGAGACGCATGAAGCCAGAAATGTTATTGTAGATAAAAGAAAAAGTAAAAAAGCAATTTGACACTGGTTTCTTAGAAGTAGCCAAGTACCCTGAATGGGTAGCCAATATAGTCCCAGTTTCCAAGAAAGATGAAAAAGTTAAAATGTGTGTGGACTATCAAGATTTAAATAGGGCTAGCCCAAAGGATAATTTTTCATTGCCACATATTGATACCCTTATGGATAACACTGCTAAGCACTTCACTTTTTCATTCATGGACGAGTTCTCTGGCTACAATCAAATCAAAATAGCTTGTGAAGATATGGAGAAAACTACATTTGTGACAATGTGAGGCACGTTTTGCTATAAAGTTATACCTTTTGGGCTAAAGAATGCTGGTGCCACATATCAAAGGGTGATGGTCACTCTCTTTCATGATATGATGCATAAGGAGATAGAGGTATATATTGAGGATATGATAGCTAAGTCTCAGGAAAGAGAAGATCATGTTGTTAATCTTAGAAAGCTTTTTGAAAGATTACGAAGATACCAGCTTAAGCTAAATCCAGCCAAATACACTTTTGGTGTTAAATCCAAAAAATTATTAGGGTTTATAGTTAGTGAAAGAGGTATAAAAGTAGACCCTGATAAAATTTGAGCCATTCAAGAATTGTCAGCACCACGCATGTAAAGGGAGGTGAGAGTCTTTTTAGGGTGATTGAATTATACTTCTCGCTTCGTATCCCAACTTACCTTGAAATGTGATCCAATCTTTAGGTTGCTTCATAAAAATAATCCTGGTGAATGAGATGAAGAATGCCAAAATGCATTTGAAAAGATTAAAGAGTATTTGATAAACCCACCAGCGTTGGTTTCGCCAGTTGCAGGAAGACCATTGATTTTATATCTAACGATTCAAGAAAAATCGATGGGATGTGTATTGGGGCAAAGAGATGAAACTGGTAAGAAAAAGTAAGCTATATACTTTTTGAGTAAAAAGTTTACAGAGTACAAGGCCAAGTACCCCCAAATAGAAAAAATATGTTGTGCCCTAGCTTGGACTACTCGTAGACTCAGGCAATATATGTTTTACCATACGACGTGGCTAATATCGAAATTAGATCCCCTTAAGTACATTTTCAAAAAAATCATCTTTATCAGGCAGGCTAACGAGATGGCAAGTCATGCTCTTAAAATATGATATTGTGTATGTGACATAAAAATCCATAAAAAAGAGTGCAATTGCTGATTTTCTTACTAATCGAAGTACAGAAGATTATGAACCTATAAAGTTTGAGTTTTCAGATGAAGATTTGATGGCAATCTTGCAGGATGAAGATAAAGAGCCTATAAGAGAAGTATGGAAAATATTTTTTGACAAGGCATCCAATATAATGAGGCATGGCATTAGAACAGTGCTAATATCCCCAGAAGAGAATTACTATCCTTGTATCGTAAGGTTAGATTTCAACTGCACAATCAATGTTGCTGAATATGAAGCCTGCGTCATGGGATTACAGATGGCTATTAAAAAAAAGATTGGAACACTAAAAGTATATGGGGATTCAACCTTGATAATTTATCAACTAAAAGGTGAATGGGAGATCGGGACTTGAAACTAGTGTTATACCAAAAGCACATAACTGGCTTGAGGAAACATTTTAAAGAATCCAATTTCAACATGTTCCCCGAAAAGAAAATCAAATTATTGATGCCTTGGCTACTTTGACAGCAATGTTCAGGTTAAATAATAGTATGGGAATTTAGCCTATTAGAGTACAAATAAAAATTTCACTGGCCCACTGTTCAAACATGGAAGAAAAAGTAGATCGAAAACCATGGTACTATGACATTGTACAATATATCAACTATCAAAACTACCCAGAGTAAGCTTTAGAAAATGATAAGAGGATCATTCGAAGATTAGCAGCAGGTTTTATGCTTTGATGGAGAAATTCTGTGTAAAAAGAGTTGATATCAAATTTTGCTAAGGTGCATCGATGCTGTGGAAGCAAGAATGATACTTGAAGAAGTACATGAAAAAATTTGTGAAACACATACTAACGGGCATATGATGGCCAAACAGATATGAGAGCTGGTTATTACTGGTCTACAATGGAAAATGATTGCATCAGTTATGCTAGGAAGTGCCACAAATGCCAAAATTATACAGATAAAATTCATTCTCCTCCAGTCTAGCTGCACGTCTTGGCACTATCATGGCCTTTCTCCATGTAGGGAATGGATGTGATCGGACCCATAATCTCAAAAGCTTCAAATGGGCATCGATTTATCTTTGTGGTAATCGATTATTTTATAAAATGGGTAGAAACAGCTTCGTATGCTAGTATTACACGATCAGTGGTGTGTAGATTTATAAAAAGAGAGATAATATGTTGGTATGGGCTCTCGAAAAAGATCATCTCAGATAATGCTAGCAATTTAAACAATAAAATGATGAAAGAATTATATGCATAGTTCAATATCAAGCATCATCATTCAGCACCATATCGTCCAAAAATGAATGGTGCAATGAAAGCTGTGAATAAGAACATCAAGAGAATATTGGAGAAAATGACTGACACATATAAGGATTGGCATGAAAAGTTACCTTTTGCTTTGCTTGCCTATAGGACATCAATCCGAACCTTCACAGGGGCTACACCATTTTCACTAGTGTATGGGATGGAAGCTATACTATCGATTAAAGTGGAAATTCCTTCTCTAAGGGTGTTGATAGAGATGAAATTGGATGAGGTAGAATGGGTTCAGGATCGTTTCGAGCAACTGAATCTTATTGAAGAGAAAAGGCTCTCAGTACTCAGTTATGGACAAATGTATAAAAGGAGAATCATGCGAGCACATGACAAAAGGATACGACCTCAATGCTTTCGTGAGGGCGAATTGGTTTTGAAAAAGATTTTGCCATGTCAGCATGACAATAGAGGAAAATGGACACCCAATTGGAAAGGTCCATATGTGGTAAAAAAGGCTTTTTCTGCTGGAGCTCTGATCCTTACAGAAATGGATGGAGGTGAATTACCAAATCCTATAAATTCAGACACTGTCAAAAAATATTTTGCTTAAAAAAAACAAAAGAAAAAAAATGATTCAGATTGAAAATCCGAAAAGGGCAATTTGAATTAAAGGGGGGTCATTTGAGCTGAAAACCGTAAAAAGCGATTTGAATGAAGGTGGAGCTTAAAGAAAGTTTTTCAGAGAACGAAAGAGTGGCACCGAATGGATGAATTGTCACCAGAATTAAAAGAGATGACTTTTGGGGGACGAGTTCTCATTAGTCACGGATGTGGGGCAAGGATTGGTCATATGAAATCACAGGCGACAAGATCGTAAATGTAACGAGTTTTTGGAAAAAACTTGGTCTGAGTAGGCCAAGGTCGTCCAAATGTTCATTATTTAGAGAATTGCTATTTGATTCTTGAAATACTTTTGAGTAAATTGTTCTTTGTGTCATGAAAAGCTTATCTTTATCTTTTTAAACCCAAAATACCTCATTACTGACTTTGTTTCACACCCAATTTTGATCTTGAAATCATTGCATTTATCATTTAAAATTAAGATATTGATTGATAAAGTTCATAATAGACCAATGCATTGCTCGAAAAGAGAATGCAATATAAGGATGACAAAAATAGTAATATGGGGGCAAAAGAATGAAACGAAATCGATTCATTACTGAAGACAAAGAAGAGAAAGAGGATAAAGAATAAAAAAAAAGATTTTTGAGCGATTAAAAGCCAGATGGGTTCGTCATAAGACAGAGATTTCTGGTCGAAAATTGAAATATTTAAAAGGGCAGGAATATTGGAAGCGACTTTTAAATATTGAAAGAATTGAACCAAAAGTTGAATTAACTTGGATGAAAATGTATAATATAATTCATTGGTTGCATCTTTATCCTTTCAATCATCACAATTATTACATGCATCGCATACCTCTTGGTAAGTTGCATAAAAGGTTTCTTTATGAAACATCAGGAAGAAGTCTTCTTTTTCAAAACAAATATGATGGCCTTGAAGGTAATATGTTACCTCCAAGATAATTCTTAAAACCAAACTGTCGGTTTATGGAGTACCTAACCCCCTATTTCTCAAATCATAGCTCAGTTATGGTTATTTTTTATTCCCTTGACTTACGGTTCAGTCCCGATCGTCATTAATATTTGATTCGTGGTTTAATCCTGATCATTCTTATAGCTTCTCGACTTACAGTTTAATCCCAGTCGTTTTTATTTCTTTGACTTGCGATTCAATCCTAGTTATCTTTAATCTTTGACTCATGGTTTAATCCCGATCATTCTTATAGCTTCTCGACTTATGGTTTAATCATAGTCATTTTTATTTCTTTGACTTGCAGTTCAGTCCCAGTTATCTTTAATCTTTGACTCGTGGTTTACTCCCGATCATTCTTATAGCTTTTTGACTTACGGTTTAATCCTAGTCGTTTTTATTTTTTGACTTGTGGTTCAGTCTCAGTTATCTTTAATCTTTAACTCGTGGTTTAATCCCAATTATTCTTATAGCTTTTCGACTTACGGTTTAATCATAGTCATTTTTATTTCTTTGACTTGCAGTTCAATCCCAGTTATCTTTAATCTTTGACTCGTGATTTAATCTCGATCATTCTTATAGCTTCTCGACTTATGGTTTAATCCTAGTCATTTTTATTTCTTTGACTTGCAGTTCAGTCTCAATTATCTTTAATCTTTGACTCGTAGTTTAATCCAGATCATTCTTATAGCTTCTCGACTTACGATTTAATCCTAGTCATTTTTATTTTTTTGACTTGCGGTTCAGTCCTAGTTATCTTAATTTTTGACTTGTGGTTTAATCCTGATCTTTTTATTCTTCGATTCACAATTCAATCCCGATCTCTTTAATTTAAAATCGCAGTATAATCTCGATTGTTGTTGTTATCTTCTAACTCGTGGTTTAATCCCGATCTTTTTATTTTTCGATTCGCGGTTCAATCCCAATCTCTTTAATTTAAAATCGTAGTTTAATCTCGATTGTTGTTGTTATCTTCTGACTCGTGGTTTAATCTCGATATTTTTATTCTTCAATTTGTGGTTCAATCCCGATCTCTTTAATTTAAAATCGCAGTTTAATCTCGATTGTTGTTGTTATCTTCTGACTCGTGGTTTAATCCTAATCTTTTTATTCTTCAATTCGTGGTTCAATCTCTATTTCTTTAATTTAAAATCACAGTTTAATCTCGATTATTGTTGTTATCTTCTGACTCGTGGTTTAATCTCAATTTATTATTCTCTGATTCGCGGTTCAATTCTGATCTCTTTAATTTAAAATCGCAGTTTATTTATTCTTGATCTTCTTATTTTTTGACTTGTGATTCAATCCAAGTTGACGTAATTTTTTTTATTCGCGGTTTAATCCTGGTCTCTTTATTCTTTGATTCACGGTTTAATCCTAATCCTTAGTATTTCTCTTACTCGTGGTTTATTCCTGATCTCCTCATTTTTTACTGGTGATTCAATCCAAGTTCAATCCGAATCTTGTTATTCCTTGACTCGTAATGTCGTCCCGATCACTTTTTTTATTATTCGAATTTCGGTGTTGCCTTAATCGATTCTTTATTTTTCAACACACAATGTCGTTTTCTTTATCACTTGACCTTACTTGTAAAAAAAAAATTTTTGTTTGGATTCTAGATAAAATTGTTGTCTTTGTCTTTGCTATATTACTGATTATCAGTAATGTGCAAAGAGGGGCAGCTGTGGACACCAAATTTGCCCAGAAAAAAAATACAAAATGCAAAATACAAATAAAAAAATACAAAATACAAACAAAAAATACAATACAAAAAAAACCCAAAAAAATATAAAAAAAAACAGAAGAAAGAAAAATCGATGATGGCAGTGGTGTCGGGAATGCCCTACACCCATCCCTCACCATGCCCTACCCCTTACCCCCCTGATCACCTAACCCTATCACTGCCAGATGTGGTAAAAAAAAAATAAAAGAGGCATGGAGCTCGTGCTTACACCTTATGCCGAGCCCCATGCCCTTTCCTCAAGCACACATATGGCCAGAGCTTTATAAATAGAGCTCCTAGCAAAACAAAAATAGACAGGGAAGGAAGGAGAGATTCTGCCAAAAAAAAAACTCGAAAAAATCAAACAGTCCTCCCCGTAGAGAGGAACCCAATGCCAAGCTTCTTGTACGAAAAAGAAAAAAAAAGGGGTCAGTTTAAACAAAAAAGTCAGAATACAAATAAAAATAGTCTCACAGAAACTTTGAAAGTAGATCTAGGGAAGTGGGGACTCTTTTTGGTGAAAAAGACCTTGGATCTGAATTCAGGAGGCCGAGGGGAACATTTTGGTGTTTTCTGGGAGTTTTTCGACCACCGACAACGACGACGGTGATCGACGAATGACGGAGATGACGACGATGACGGCGATCGATCGGCACTGCGTTCGGTTGAAGAAGAAGGAAAAAATAGTTTTTTATTGGAAAACGAAGGAAATGAATGAAAAAAAAAATTTCTAACTTTTATATAAGCTGTCAATAGCCAAAACGACGTTATTTCAATAAACGCCCAAAATGACATCATTTTAAGCACCCAAGATCTGCTTGTCAACCCGTGACCCGACCCGGGGTCCGCGCACCTGACTCGTGACCCGCTTCCTTCATCAGCCTCTGACTGGTCTAACTAAACTAGAACCGAACTGCCCAGACCAAACCGAACTGGTATCGAACCGCCGAACCGAACCGCCGTTGACCGGTCCAGTTCAGGTAAAAAAAAATTTTTTTTTTTGAAATTTCTAATTTTTTTTATATATTATTATTTTTGTTGTTTTAAGTTTTTTTTTTCTTTTTTTTATATTTATGCATGATAAGTTTTAAATTTGTTAGGATAAGTTTTTTTAATTGTTTTAATAATAATAAAATGAAAACAAAGTAAAACAATAATTAAAAATATATTAAAAATGCTTAAATAATAATAATACTAGATTTTTTTTTCTCTGCCTAGATGTAGGAGGGAATTAAATCATATTTCAAAAATAATCATTTCGCCTAGATGTTGGGGAATTATTATTATAAAAAAATACTAAATAAGCTAATAATATTTTTGATAATAAGTTTTCATAAAAAAAGAATCTTTTTTTTTTTAAAAAGAACATTTTTATAAAAGAAATTATATTTCTTAAATTAATTTTCTTTTAAAAAGGGATTATAAAAATTGAACTTGCTCCGAAAGTCCGCCTAGATGTTGGGGATTTTTAGAGATGTTCGCGTTTTCTAAAACCCATAAAATCCAAAATCCTTTAAATCCAAACCCCAAAATCCAAACCCTTATATCAAAACCCCAAACCTTCAAAACCTCTACTCAAACCATTACTCAAAACCTTCTGAAAATCCTGAGGACATGTGTGAGAATCCCATTTGAAATTATTTGTTCCCAAATGCTATCTAGATGATGGGGTATTTAGGAAATTTTATTTCATTAAGTTTTTCATACGAGTTCTTAATTTGCTTTAATAATAAGATTAACTACAAAAGTATAATAATGAAATGGGATCTTAAATATAAACAGTCGCACCTAAGCTCTACCTAGATGTTGGAGAGTCGGGGTGGTCTCATTATATTCAAGAATCTTACTCTAAATTTATATTTCATCACTTTGCATACATACATTATCATGTTATTTGTATTGTATTTCTCTGTCTTTAATTTTTATTTATTGCCTACAATACCATCATTTATTTTCTCATATAAAATTTTTCAAAATATATATTTTTGATATTATAAGATAAAATAAAAATAACATTCTGAAAGAAATAATTCTTGGTACTCAGCCTAGATGTTGGAGAGTCACCAATAATTTTCTATAAAGAGTGTTATTTCATTTTAAGGATTGTTGTGTTAAATTTTAAGCGAAATGAGTTATCTTAAATTCTGCCTAGATGTTGGAGGATTTTAAGATAATTCTTTAACTTAAAGATTTTCTCAATATTTCTAAATAAAAATTTTAGCAAAATTTTATTTTTCCAAATAAAGGGAATTATTGTTAAATTTCAAATTAAAACCATTTTTATCCAACACTGAAAACAGCGCGTAATTAAATGGTACTAATTTATGAGAGTTGTGGGGGTGCTAATCCTTCCCCACATGTAACCGACTCTCGGATCTAACCTGATTTTTCGTAGATCGAAATTTATCTTTTTGATCAACTTTAAACTCGTTTTTATAGTTTTATTAAAAAGATAAACTTTTGGGTGGTCAATCATACCCTAACAAAGATTGGTGGCGACTCCCTTTTATTTTTCTCGATTTTAAAACACTTTACGTTTAGCGATCCCAAAACCGTTATGACAAGAGCCTCTTACACTTTTGCAATCTTAACATATTAAGATTTTCTAACATCCCAATGGACTCTGGCAACTCGGCAATATTAGCGTTGAATATGTTAAAAAATCTTGAAGCACCAATATTGCCTTGAAGCACCAATATTGCCGAGTCTGGCAAACAGGCTCCCCATCGACTCTGGCAGAGATTCAAGAGAAGTAAAATTCCTCATCACAAGCTTCTCAAGTAATCTCAAAGCACCAATCTGAGTAGGGAGATCCCTAATTGAAATCCCATCCATGTCAAGTTCCACAAGAGAAGCCAATCCTTGAATTGTATCTGACAATTTGCTCAACTGTTTGCCTCCAACAAATAAATCCTTCAGATATGATAACAAGCCAATAGAATTTGGCAACTCAGTGATGGCACTACCCTTAATCAACAACTCTTTCAATAATTTGAGATTGCCAACAGTATCAGGAATTGCAGTGAGTGATTCACAATAAATTAAACTAAGTATTTCAAGGTTCTCCAAGGATCTAACAGAATCAGGCAAGTTTTCTAATGCAGATTGATTAAGACAAAGTTCCTTCAGAGAAACAAGCTTCCCTACACATCTTGGCAGCTGTTTGATATGCATGCAACCACTTAGGCTCAGTTTTTCAAGTTTTTCAAGGCGGTAAATCGATTCAGGCAGCTTCTCTATGCCAGTTTTATCAACATAAAGTTCTTTGAGTGATTCCATGCTGCCTATGTCCTCTGGAAATTCCATCAATTTAGAGCAATCGCTGAGGATAAGGGTTTGAAGATTTTTCATCCTCAAGACATCACTTGAAAATTCAACAAGGTTTGAACAGCCTGTCATGTCCAAATGAAGTAAGGACTTTAAACTACCAACTGATTTGTGAATGTTTATCAGTTTCACACAATTCCGAAGAACAATCTTTTGCAGCTTTTTATGTCCAGATAAATCAGGAAGAGAAGCCAGACTGGAGCAACCACGCAGGTTCATGAACATCAAGTTCTCAGCCACCTGCAACAAAACAAATGAAATATTCGATCAATGACAGAAAAACCCATTTTATAGAATGAAAGCTTCCATAGATTTCTTTGCAGCCATAGTCTCATAGATAAAATAATTTTTTAGTGATAATCAGCAGCAATGTTGTGTTGATGACAAGCATTTATCATTACCTTGTTAGAGTAAGTGCTCCACACCCTTTCGATATTTTTCTCTCTAGAGATCAAGGACAACAAGCTTTTGGGGACAAAAATCAGAAGGAAGAGTTTTCAAAGCACATCCTTGCCATTGAAGCCACTTGAGTTCATGAGGATGAAATTTAAATTTTCCTTCCACTTTCACATGATTGATTTGAAGCAGTCTTAGATTAACCACCGATTCAAAGGGTTTTGTGCGGATCACCACCTCTTTACTTTTCCTATTTATGATGTCAATCAGAATACCCTCAATGTTTCTTGTTCCCTATTGTCAATTATGTGCAAAATTAAAAACGCCAAGTTGGAGAGTTAAAAAAAAAAAAAAAAACCATCACTATAATATTATTTAAGGAGTTTTTTAACTATATGTTTTATTTAGTTGATGTTTAATTAAAAAAATAACAACATTGACATAAATTAATGAAAATTTGTCATTAAAGGAAATATTCCATTAAATATTTTAATTCTACTATTTTTTTGTTCAAAACTTAATAAAATTGAATATGTAATGATAAAATTCAATAAAATTGAAGTATAAATAATAAAATTCAATATTAAACCAACAATAAAGAAAAAATAACCTTAATCACTAATATCTACCCATATAATCATGAGGATGCATGCGTAAAACGGGGAAAAGAGATGTATATTTGAATCATCCCCTCTTTCAGTGCAGTTATTGAAATTTGAAAATGTTCCACCTGGTTAAATACCTCTTTGTATGTGTAATGCGTCTTTTCTCATAAATATTTGCCCAAAAAAGTTTAGATAAATATGCATGTTGAGATTCATACCCACAAATTCATAATTAAATATTGCTATGTCAGGTTTCATAACGAGGACCAACAGATGAAGAAGAAGTTTTATACGGTTAAGGTTGAAATGTGATATCCTATATAAGTAAAAATATAGGATGTAAAATTGACATCAAAATTCTTGATTTAATTGGTGTTCCATATGTATGTATGTATGAATTCTTTTGATGTATTGACACTTGTCTCATGCTTTAAAATAAATTATTATTTTATCCCTTAGTCTATAGTAAATAAAGAAACAGCTGTTAAATATAATGATGAAACCATTAAAATTTCGTATAAAAAAAAAAAAAAACAGATAGCTAAACAAAACAAAAAAACCCCTAAAAATCTATATAACAATTATCACCGATTGAAGTCAAATTCAAAAACCCTAAAAGAAGTATCATTTACATAGATGTAGAACTCAAGAACCTTAAGACTAACCATAGTCTCATAATCAAAACAATCAAAATACAAATAAACAAAAATCAACTGAAAAAATATCTTAAATTAAAATCCACTAAAAAGTCCAAAAAATAACAAAATTTTTTAAAAATTACCCAATCCGAAAATTTAATTTTTTGTGGAAACATTTTCCCTTAAAAAAAATAAATTTATGAAACTTTAAATCTTAATTTTTTTAAATTTAAAATAAAAGTTGCAAACCAACACAAACCATCATAAAAACAATTTACATATAAGATTTTTATAAATAAAAAAAAAAACAATTTGAGACTTTCAATCTCTTTTCTTTCTCTTTGAATCTCCAAAATACCAAGAACACTAAAAAATGGGATTTAATTAGTTGAGATTTTTTAGACTTTTAAATGAGTTTTCTTGGGCTCAATTAAAAAAAAAAAAAAAAAAAAAACAAGTAGCGTTATTGATTAAAACTCAAAAGAAAATTTTGACGGAAGAGATAGTAGGATATAAAAGGAAGATTTTAGAAAGAAGAAAAGTCATCTCAAGTCAGTTTAAAATTGTTTTGAATTCATTAAATTGGGTTAACCCATTTATAATTAAGGAGCATAACTCATTCATTATTTTTTTTCTCTATTTAATTTTTATTTTTTTGCGGGAAAATTAAGATTATAAGATCATTTTAAAAATAAAGATAAATAAGTTTTTAAGAAAAGAAAATTATTGGCAAAAAGGAAAATTAAATTATGAATTAAATAATTTTTTAAGACTAAAGAATAATAAAAAAATAAAAATAAAATTATTATTTTAATATTAAATGTTAAGTAACTTAATAAAATGTAAATATATAGTAACTAATGAAATGGATATCAAATGATCTATTGCACTTACAAGTACATTTATATTATAATATAGTTTATGAACAAATACTTTTAATATATTTAATTTTTATAATTAATAAATATGATTATATTAATTAGTATAAATTAAGATATACAAAAACTAAATATTTCTAAAAATAAAATTTATTGAAATAAAAAATTTTACTCTCACAATAACACATAGATAAAAATTTAAAAAAAAAACAGTACTTTAAATTAAATATCTTTAATTCATTATTACCATTGTTATTTATAATACCTTTTGAATAAATTATTTATTTTTTATTTTTAATTCAAATAAAAAATTTATAGATATTTGCAAAACAAATCCCACACGAAATGAGATAAACATATTATTATATAAAGTATGAACTCCATTAGTGTGTTTCTGACTTATTTTCCCACCGTATATATAAACCATTGATCTCCTTTTGCCGTTGTAGCAGCAAAAGAAAGTTCATACACTTTTTTCCGTAAATGGTGACTGAACTAAAAATATTTCGGACACCCAATTTTTTTTCGTTCCATTAATCCCGCAGGATTCGAAACCAAAGTTGTATGAAGCTGAATTAATTTCAACTCTACAACTTAGACCAAATTATTATGATTGCTCGGTGGCATATGTTCCTTGATACTATGTTAGATTGGATAGCTAATTAACTTAAAAACTTAGACTAATAGTAATAGGAAATAGCACAATTATTATATTTAACTTCTAAGTTCTTTTCTCCAAAAAAATAAAAAAATTGTAAGTTCTAACACCTATAAAATTAGACAGAGGGGGTTGAATCTTAGACCTTGAAGAAATTTAATTTATAATAAGCTTATGCTATTTTTGCTGAGAAAACCGTGCACGAGTATATTACCTTGGAAACTAAAGAATTTTACATCAAACTAGACACTAGTCACTGACTCACTAATGCATGCACAATAAGAAAACCAAATGAAAGTCGACGAGGCAAACGTTGTGATTTTTCAAGACAGTCATGATTTCGTCGCGATCCCACAGTCTGCTGCGCATTCCAGGATCTAAAAAGTTCTCATCTTGAACAATTTGTCTTCCTATGTCCCTAAGCTGATCATGCATCCACAAACCATCATCCTCAGTGAACTTAATCAAAGATTTTTCTTCCAGAGCCCTTATTGCTGTTTCAGATTTAAAATCACATCCTTTCAGTACTTCAATTATGTCCTCTCTATTCATTCTCAAATTGACAAACAAGCAAGCTATATCAAATAATATGCATTGATTTTCTCTATCTAGCCCATCAAAGCTTGTCTTTAGCATATCGTGAAGCTCATTAGGACGAATATGTCTCAGCTTCTTCAAAGCCTCTACCCATTCTGTTACCGTCCTCTTATCCAACAAAAACGAACCAGACTTCCAGAGCCAAAGGTAAATTCCCAGTGAGAGATACAATTTGCTTGGACAATTCCAGAAACTCTTCTATCGGTTTCTCTCTTCCAAGTGCATGAAAACTGAAAAGTTCTAGTGCCTGGTCAAAATGCAACTATCTGACCTGGTAAAATTGATTCATATATTGTTCATTTAAAATTCCTTTATTTGTTGTTGTAACAATGATTTGAATGTTTCCATCATTTTGCCATTTGACTCTCGCACCTAGTGCTTTGAGTTAGTTTTCTTCATCAACATCATCCAAGACTATTAGAACCTTTTTCTCATGAATGATCTTTCTGATTGTTGAGGCATTAGTATCGTAACGGTTTTGTGTCCGCCCGAAGAATTTGGAAACAAAATAAAAAAATAACGGAATCGCCACTAATCTTTTTTGGTTAGGTGCGATTGACCACCTATTAAAACATATCTTTTTAATGAAATCTTAAAATTAATTAAAATTTATTAAAAAGATAATTTTAAGATCTGCGCAACAGTCTGGGTTCAGGAGTCGGTTATGTGTGAAGAAGGATTAGCACCCCCACAATGCCCGTTAAAAACAGTACCAATTAACAACGTGTTATCCTTTGATTTTGATAAAAATAGTCCAATTTTTTGTGTTCGAAAAATAATTTCCTTGATTTTTTATTTATTAAAAAATTTATTCTCAAGAAAAATAAATTAAAACCTTTTTATTGAAATAATTCTTAAAATGTTCCAGTACGTTGGTAACATTAAAAGAACTCTTTCTCACCTAGAGATTTCTTAAAGCATCTCTACTCGAAATACTTTTAGAATCTCATCTTTGGAGGCTCGAATTTATTTTTCGTAAGAAAATGTCATGTTAAAAAAAATTATTCTCGAGAAAAATAAATTAAAACTTTAGTATTGAAATAATTCTTAAAATGTTCCAGTACATTGGTAGCATTAAAAGAACTTTTTCTCACCTAAAGATTTCTTAAAGCATCTCTACTTGGAATACTTTTAGAATCTCATTTTGGAGGTCTAAATTTACTTTTCGTAAAAAATTATGTCATGCATGCCATTCAAAATATTTTCATGTTTATGCACACATTTTATTCTCATTCAAAAATTTTATTAATTATTTTATTAGTTATTTAATTTTAATTAAAATTTTGAAGAAAAAAGAATTTAATTATATTGAAGATTTTCTGTAAATACTCTAATACGCTGGTAATATTTTACAAAAAATCTTCTCACCTAGAGATTTCGTAGGCATCACTACTCGGAATACCTTTGAATCTCATTGTCGGATAAAAATTTCATTTTCCTATATTTTTTATTACTTTAGTATTATTATTAAATTTATTTTTATATAATTGTTTTTAAAGTTTATTAACATAATTACATAAAAAAAAATTTAACCACAATTTCATCAATTAGTCTAATAAATATAAATTTTTAACATACATAAATATTAATAAAATAATATATAAAAAAAGAAAATTTTAAAAAAAATAAAAAAATTATTTTTTTACCTGAACCGGACCGGTCAACGCCCGGTTCGGTTCGACGGTTCGATCTGGTGGTTCGGCTCGGTCTGGAAAGTTCAGTACCGATTCGGTTCGATCTGGGCGGCTCGGTTCGGTCTGGACGGTTCAGTACCGATTTGGTTCGGTTTCGGTCCAGTCAGACCGATCAGAGGCTAATGAAAGAAACTGGTCGCGGGTCGGGTACTCGGACCCCGGGTCGGTCACGGGTCGACGCGCGGATCCTCCTTGGTTGAAACGACGTCGTTTTGGGTCTTTCCCTAAATGACGTCGTTTTGAGTTTTTGCTTTACTATATATAGCTGAAGGTTTTTTTTTGGTTCATTTGGCTTTTGTTTCAGAAAAAAAAAAAGGAGAGAGGGAGAGAGAGAGCTAGGGGAGAGGTCCACCGGCCGGCCGTCGGATCACCGCATCGGTTGTCGTCTGGCTCGCCGCCGACCGTCGCTGCCGGTGGTTTTCGATCACCAAAAAATGTCAAAATTCTTCTGGTGGTTCTCTTCGACGCGATCTTTGCAGATCTGGTGTCTTTTTTATCGGAAACAACCCCGATCGACGTAGATCGGGGCTCAAAGTTTTTGTTTCCTTTCTTTTTTTTCTTTTTTTTTTTGATGGACAGAATCGGCTGATCTTCCTTTTTTTTATGTAGGTGGCTTTTCTGGCGCTAGGTTCCCCTGCTTGGGGACTGTGATTTTGTTTTTTTTTTTTATGTTTTTGCAGAAATTTTTTTTGACAGAATCTGCTCTTCTTTTTTTTTACCGTTTTTTGCCTCCTTTCTGCCCCTGGTCCATTTACAAATAACAAGCTCTATTTATAGAGCTTGTTGGGATTCAAATACCAGATCTTCTGGGATTCGAATCCTTTTTTTCAACTGAAAAATCACGCATGCCGTTCGTGATTAGCGGCTTGTCAGTCGGTCGTTGACAACTAGCAGCAATGATTTTGGACTTTAGGGATTGTGCAGTTAATGCACTAGATTTGAATCAGATAAGGATGAAAAAAAAGGAAAAAGAAAGGAAGAAGAAGACAAACGCAGAAACGGGAAAAAAAAAAGAGAAGAAGAAAAAGAAAGAAAAAAAAATTAAATAAATAATAATAAGAATAATGATAATAATAATAAAATAATAAAAAAATAGTGTTTACAGTTGCCCCTCTTTGCCTATTTCTGTGAAACAGGAATAAGGCAAAGACAAATAAACAACCATTTTGCTTGGAAAGATGAAACATTGAGAAAAGAGAAAAAAAAAAATTTTTTGGTTCGACAGAAAAGGGCTCCTCTCAACAGAGGTTCAATCGATATTTTTGAATGTTTAAAAGGTTCCTCTCAGTAGAGACTCAACAACTTTAAAATTTCATGAAAAGGCTCCTCTCAGCAGAGGCTCAACAACTTTAAAAATCTCATCTGGAAAAGCTCCTCTCAGCAGAGGCTCAACAACTTTAAAATCTCTTGAAAAAGCTCATCTCAACAGAGGCTTAACAACTTTAAAATCTCATCTTGAAAAAGCTCCTCTCAACAGAGGCTCAAAAACTTTAAAATCTCATCTTGAAAAAGCTCCCCTCAACAGAGGCTCAACAACTTTAAAATTCTCTTTTTGAAAAAGCTCCTCTCAATAGAGGCTCAACAACTTTAAAATTTCATTTTGGAAAAGCTCCTCTCAGCAAAGGCTCAACAATTTTAAAATTCTCTTGAAAAAAGCTCCTCTCAGCAGAGGCTCAACAACTTTAAAATCTCATCTTGAAAAAGCTCCTCTCGGCAAAGGCTCAACATCTTTAAAATTTCTTCTGTTTTCAAATTTGAGTTCTCATCTTTGAACAAGTAAATTTCGCTCTTTTGAATTCCTTTGTTTAATCATTGTCTTTACCAAAATCTTGTTTTTTTTCATTAAGAAATGGAAAATTTCTATCTTTGTTACAACTTATCATGGATACATGTACTGAGTGCTCATAATGCAATGCATATAATGCAATCAAAATCATTCATTGTAGTAAAAAGGTTCTCAAAATCTCTCACTTTCGGTTTCTTTTATCCGAATTCTTATATGACCAATCTATTCTTAACATCTAACCACAATATTTTTTCCTTCAAAAGTCTGCAACATCAATGTCTTGTCATGCTTTTCTCATCCTTTTTCATTTGCCTTTGTCAACTTTAAAAGTAATGCTGAGATCTTTCATGTTTGTTTTTCTTTTCATCCTTTTAACTTCAAGACAAGTAAAATGCAATCACACATTTCTCTTATTCACTTGCACGATGGACAAAAAATATCAGATAAGGATAAAGGAAAGGATAGGCTTTATTTTCAAAGGAAAGATAATGTATTTCATATGGTTGATAACAAGTGCATGTCAAAGTGTTTGAGTTGAAACAAAAGTGTCAAAAGAATGATCACAAGACAATCATGAACAAAATATTCTCAGATTCTTTCTCTAAAACTAAATCAGATGACTTCTTTGATCATTCAGAGTTCGTCAAACTACTCTTGCCCCTGCATTGTGGGATCTTTTCTTGATGATGCTTCTGCTTCACATCTAAGCCGCCTTTTCAGGTTTTCAACTTAGATAAGTCATCATCATTTTTTTTCTCTTTTTTTTTTACTCTTTTTTTTAAGCAAAATATTTCTTCACAACATCTGAATTTATTGGGGTAGGCAAATCACCTCCGTCCATTTTTGCCAAAATCAATGCCCCACCAGAAAAGGCCTTTTTCACCACATACGGACCTTCCCAATTTGGTGTCCATTTCCCCCCGATTATCATGTTGATTTGGAAGGATTCTTTTTAGCACCAAGTCTCCTTCCCTAAAGCAACGGGGATGAATTTTCTTGTCATGTGCTCTCATCATCCTCTTTTGATATAATTGACCATGACAAAGTGCTGATAGTCTTTTCTCTTCAATAAGGTTTAACTGCTCGTAGCGATTTCGAACCCATTCTGCTTCCTCTAACTCTACCTCCATTAGGACTCTCAGTGAGGGAATTTTCACTTCGATCGGTAGCACAATTTTCATTCCATATACCAAAGAGAATGGTGTGGCTCCAGTAGATGTTCGGACTGATGTTCTATAAGCATGCAAAGCAAAAGGTAACTTCTCATGCCAATCTTTGTAAGTTTCAGTCATTTTCTCCAGGATTCTTTTAATATTCTTATTCGCAGCCTCCACTGCCCCATTCATTTTTGGACAATATGGTGCCGAATTATGATGACGGATCTTGAACTGAGTGCATACTTCATTCATCATTTTGTTGTTCAAGTTTTTGGTATTATCAAAAATAATTGTCTCTGGAAGCCCATATCTGCATATTATCTCTCTTTTTATGAACTTACATACCACAGATCGGGTCACACTAGCATATGATGTAGCCTCTACCCATTTGGTGAAGTAATCAATCATCACAAAAATGAATCTATGCCCATTCGAAGCTTTTGGAGTGATGGGACCAATGACATCCATGCCCCACATAGAGAATGGCCACGGAGGAGCCAGAACGTGTAATGTTGATGGTGGAGCATGAATCTTATCAGCATAAATCTGACATTTATGACATCTCCTAGCATAATCAATACAGTCTCCCTCTATTGTCAACCAATAATAGCCAGCCCTTATAATTTGTCTAGCCATCATATGACCATTTGCATGTGCCTCACAAACTCCATCATGCACTTTTTCAATAATCTTCTTTGCTTCAGCTGCATTTACACATCTTAAGAGCACTTGATCTCGACCTCTTTTGTAAAGGATATCTCCATCAATGAAGAAACTCATAGCCAATCTTCTGATAGTCCTCTTATCATTTTTTGTTGCATGTTCTGGGTATTGCTGGCTTTTAATGTATTGCATGATATCATGATACCATGGCCTTCCATCAATTTCTTTTTCAACACCTGAGCAATGTGCTGGTACATCTTTCACATCCAGCTTGATGGTTGGATTTCAGTATTTGCATCTATTTTGATCATTGCAGCTAGAGTAGCCAGTGCATCAGCAATTTGGTTTTCCTCTCTAGGTAGATGCTCAAACTGAACTTCTTTAAATTGCTTAACCAACTCAGAGATGTAGTTATGGTACCGAATCAACTTAGAGTCTCTTGTTTCCCATTCACCTCGTAACTGATAGATGACTAAAGCTGAATCTCCAAACACATCTAA